>CAHIKZ030005270.1:2025000-2157500 GCA_903632075.3 Acanthosepion pharaonis | reverse complement strand
TATATATATATATATCTGTCACAAGTGCATATGAACAACGACAAAAGGGAAATATACTACGGTGAAGAATGAAGGTATCAAAACAATGGTAACAGCAAAGAAGGATGTGTTTCTGGATTAATTACCAGAAATTATAGCCGTAACTGTGTCCCTAAACAAAGCATCGAGAGGCCCCATTGGAAACTATGGCACGGCTCATATCTCAATTCACAAAATGCGAACACAGTCGCCCCTATATTGGAGACAAACGAACGAAAACTAAAATGAAAATACATTCATATCACATGAAGTCGTCAATCTAAAATCTAAGGCAACAGCTCAACACAGATTTGAACCACCTTCATTCCGTCCGTATTTGTAAGGATGAAGACGGCAGTGTTACGGGATTAGTTTTAAACTGTTAACCCTACCAGCAGAGTCTAAGAGACAGGATGAAGTTTGGTAATTTTTGAGAAACGAAACTTTTGTTATGAGCTGCTTTCGCTGGTTCCCAGACTTCATGAATTTAAGCGTTCAACTTGGCTGGCATCTCGCTCTCACCCTTTCACTGTCATAACTGTTAAATGTAACCGTCTCTTCTACTCCAATAGCTTCATGTCTCGCACTTCTCGTCTGTTCTTGTTTTCCTGATAGCTATAATCTCAAACTATTCAAATGTAATGTCAATCGACGTCTCCAGATGCCTTGATCTATCCCCTATCCTTCTCTTCATCCTTTCATCTATCACTCCTATTTGCTCTCGCTCCGACTCTCTGTAATCCTTTGCGTGCTAGTGGCTTCCCGCCTTGCTTGGGGTGAAACGCTTAAAACAATAGACGGTGGGAAATACACTATTTATATATTTCTCAAAAGGTGCAACATAAAACCAATATAGTTGCGTGTGTGCATTACAGTGGAGTAATGGCTAGCGGCTTGGATTGAGGAATCGGAGAGCCGAGTTCGAAATCCAGCAGATTTGATTACATTCATTTACGCGCTTGGGAAAGGTATTAACTGGGTTCTATAGCCTTGGATGGCAACTGGTTTGGAGAAGGACAACTCTGAATTCAAAACCTGCGGAGGGTTTCGGAACCTTGTTGCATGTAGTGCTCCAGGTCTCTGTATTCGGCCCTTCAAAAAGTGCGGATGGTCCTGCACAAAGCATTCACCATAATCAAATCTCATATGCTGTTGGTTCCTAGGAACTGATCTACTTGACCCTCGTACGTCGAGATTCGCGTATATATATATATATATATATATATATATATATATATATATATATATATAGTTTATGAAGAACTATGTAATCCATATGGGTAAACCCAAGGAGGATAAAATCCAGAGAGCTCAATGTAAATCCAGAGCAAATAATTTAAATAAAAACAGACCACTTTAAGGTTCCATGTAATAAATTATTTCACCATATATATATATATATATATATATATATATATATATATATATATATATTTGGTTGGATAGATGTGAGTTTGTGACCCTGGGTTTCACGCTTTAGCGATCGTCAGACAAACTGATTAATGTTTTAAAATATTTGGGTTTATGTAGATTGCGTGTATTGGTGTTATTGTGGAAGTGGTGGGGGGAAACTTCGTCGTTTTGTCATTCATCGTACTAACGCAAACATCGATGTATGCAGACACATATACATACTTGGTCGTCCGTCGGGACTCATACATATATAAACATATGTAGGCAGTTTCGGCTATGACACATGTATGTATACGGGTGGTGTTATATCTATACATACGCATTTGTATGTTGAAATGTTGAAATTTAAACATTCGAAGTGTGGCGGAAATGTCTCGTTACTGTATACATGTCATATTAAGTGTTTATATATATATATATATATATATAAATATTCATCATAATTAATTCATCGAGTCTAGAAGGATCCTCAACAGAATGCAGAAAGCACTGATAGCCGTTTCGCACTATTTTGGGGACTCATCAGCTCGTGCGCATCCACTACCGAGAACCGAACATGGATTGTTACTTGATTTATGCATACATACATATATATATATATATATATATATATATATATATATATATATATATATATATATATGCACATTTCATTGAATATGACAGACAAGGTTTTTATTTAGTTTTTTTTTTTATACAATTTCTCATGCAATCTAATAAAGTGTTCTTTTCGAATGATAAATTATATAAAAAACTGTCCGAATGTTCTTTTTATCCGAGCGATTTCGGCTATACATTTAGCCATTTTTAAGGATTAAATATTTTGATTTTTAAGTAAGAAATACTTTGTTGTATGTATGTTTTATAAAATGTTTTCATTTTTCAAAGCACGCTCAAGATATTGTGCTCATGTTCAAAGTTAATATTATTAAGCGCTGTTTTTTTTTTGTTTTTATTAATAATGTTTCCATTATTTTTAGCCTTTTTTGCATGTAGAATATACTATTATATTAGTGTTGTTAACAAGTATGTTACGAATAGTGTCCAGTAGGTCCCCATGAATATTTAAATGAGATTTGATTGAGCTATGGCCAGAAAGGTGTAGATTGAGTCTGCGTGTTAAACATGTTGTAGTGTGGCCTATATAATTATTTACGAATTTTGATTGATTTGGAATAATAATTCCTTAATGGGCATTTAAATTCAACAATAATATTTGCACTATTTAATTTCGTTCTAGGAGGTGAATTATTGTTTTTAACTATAAGGTTAGAGGTTTTAAATTTTTTGTAATAAATAATTAATCTAATGTTTTTTTTTTTTGCTATTGTCAACTGGTGTTATGCATTTTTTTATAATGTTCCTGATTCTGCATTCATCCTGTTTATAATTTTTGTTCATCTGATTTTTATAAAAAAATATTAATGCTATTGTTTATGTTTCTATTCTCGCCGTTGCTATTAGCTACCTTAGACAAGAAACGCCTAATGTGGAAATCCAACAATTGATTAGGAAATCCGTTATTAATCAGTGTTTGTTTTACATTGTTTAATTCGTTAAGGAAAAGCGTGTCTTCTACCATGTTCTATGTTTACAAGAGCCACATCGAAAGAAAAATTGAAGAATTAGTTTATCTGGTCTGGAGCTACCAATTCTTACTTGCCTGCCTTGACAGAGTTCGGCCTAATGGGTAACGATTTTTTTTTCACTCTGCAACCCGTTTCCAAAAGACGAGGCATTGCTAGCCTCTTATCGTTATTTTCATAGCGAATTTTTGGGCGGACTACATTCCTTAGTTTCAACAGTTCAAAACTTTACGGCTAGGACCCGCCTTGCCATTCCTGAAATAATTCCTACTTTACCAAGACAACATACATGACTATAAAAATGGTAAAAATTTAAAAGAAAATGGTTAAATTAATCACATTAATTAAAACACATAAATTAATTAAAATGCATCAATCAATCACAAACTAAAATAGTTTATATATTAATTTGCATAAAAATATTAATGAAAGCTGTTTAAGCACTTTCGTTTATTAGACATTAAATTATCTCACTTATCGTCCTCCATAACTTACCTAGACTGATGAATATTTATGAGCGTAACGTTGTAAATTATAATTACAACGCAACAGTCAAAACATGAGGAAAAATAACATCATCAAAGACAAAACCCTCTTGAAAATGGTTAATTATTAAAAAAAAAATGATATTCCTTAACTCCTAGAAATATATATATATATATATATATATATATATATTATAAATTAATTGATTTAAAATATTTTTTTTCGCTACACAGTTCTAACCATGTTTCAAAAATTTTGAAACATGGTTAGAACTGTGTAGCAGAAAAAAATCAATTAAATTATAATATTAATGCTCTGTAAATTTACATTGAGCACTATTTTGTAAAAATAAAATATCTATAAGAACACCGGATTATATATCTTACTGCTCTTTCTTTTTATTTAAATACACACACACACACACACACACACACACACACATATATATATATATATATATATATATATATATATATAGTGGGCTCTCCCATCGTATGAAGGTCAAGAAGCTCAGTTCCTAGGAACCGACAGCTAGGCATCAGCACATATGAATGTTTTGTGCAGAACCAACCACGCATTTTGAAGGGCCGAATACAGGTCCCAAAACGACCCTTTGCAGATTTTGAATTTAGAGTTGTCCTTCTCCTCGACCAGTTGCCATCCAAGAGTATAGAACCCAGTCTTTCCTGTTATTTACCCATAGCTGGCGGGAGTGAGAAGAGGATTCATACATTCGTAAGTGAATGTAATGAATTCCACTGGAATTCGAACACGGCTCTCCGATTCATCAATCAGAGCCGCTATCCATTACGCTAATTAAGAAAAAAAATATTGTAATATTTTTATTTTATGTTGCTATTCACAAAAATCAGTTTCTTCCTCAGTATTTTAATCTGTCTCAACCTGTTCATATCTATTGAATATATATATATATATATATATATATATAGAGAGAGAGAGAGAGAGGGAGAGAGAGAGAGAGAGATGAACAAGTAGGTAGGTATGAACGAAATGAGACAGATAGAGCAAAAAAAGAAAGAGGCGAACAAGTTGATATATATATATATATATATATATATATATATCAACTTGTTCGCATCTAACACGTTGATATATATGTATATATATATCAACTTGTTCGCATCTATCTTTTGATCTGTCTGTTTCATTATGTTCATACCTACTAGGTATGAACGAAATGAAGAAGACAGATAAATAGATGTGAACAGGTTGAGATAGATAATTATAAACATACGGGTATAGTGAGATAAGTATGAACCAACTGATATATATATATATATATATATATATATAGATAGATAGATAGAGAGAGAGAGAGAGAGAGACAGAGAGAGAGATAGAGAGAGATGAACCTGATTTGTTCATCTCTCTGTTTCTCTCTGTATATATATATATATATATATATATATATATATATATATATATATATATATATGTTTATTCATGCTTATCTGTTTATTTTCAGTATGTTCATTGATAACTATCTACTTATCTCTCTGTTCGTATCTGTTTATATCGATCTCCATTTATTCAGATCTATTCAATTGGCCTGCCATTTGAGATAAACCCGTTGTATTCCTCAAGGTTCTCATTGCTTGGTTTCCGAGCCGAGGTAAAAGCCGAAAGTTCGACTACTGTTATTTTAATGACAATCGAACCCTATTTAGATGAGACTGGCGCAACACAATCATTTCATCTTCATCAGACCCTGTACCAGACGATGGTAAGCATAGTAAATATCGATATATACGCGTGTCATTTTCAAAATTTCTGAAATATATGACCTTTCATACATTGGACGGATATATACATATAGTCTTGCATAATCGTTGCTGCCTCGATATCGAGTTTGATCACCGCATGACACCATTCTTAGAAACACTTATGTCTTAAACGGATATGGCCTTTTAAACCGGACAAACTTTTAAAATTCTAGCAGAAAGTCGGCAGACATGAGACACATAGAATTTGCTTCTTTAAATTACTTTTGGCGAATGTTTGCATATCTTTTCGGTTTTATTAAGAAAAATACATGCATTCGTACGCAATAATTGCCGGTTTCAAGCTGAGAAGTGCATAAAAAGATTCAAGATCGTCTATGAACAGAGGCACCTTGAATTACCCTAACTAGTACTAACTAGTGTCTGTTGCAGACACCTTTTCAGACACAAAGTTGTATTCGTTCAATACAAACGAAGCCTAACTCTGGTTATTAAAGAAACTATACTGAACGGACTTTAGTTACAGATTCTGGAAGAGTATGCCTCATCTGTCTGGGACCGTCTCTTAGGGCGTAATTATCCTTGACAGATCGGCTATCATGAGATTCGAACCAGTCTCATGATCGGAACGCTAAATTTCAATCATCCACGCGCAATCATGTATTAAATTCTATCCAGAATATTATTCGCGACATAATCTAACATTTTGACAGATATATCAGTGGATGGCTTGTTTTATGTTTTAAATAAAATCAGAAACAATTTTAACCCGTCGTTTTCAGACCCGGACGATTAAACACGTCTAAAACGTAACGTTCAAAAACCAGCTACAGACGTGTTTATACGTCGATCTTGATTCTATAGATTCTGGTTAGCCACCGCTCGGGTATTTCAAGGTTCCTCTGTTCATAGTCGATCTTGATTCTTTTTATGCCTTTTTCAGCTTGAAACAAGACCAATTGTCAACTCATACGTTCGGTAGAGGTGTTAGCCACCGCTCGGGTACTTCAGTTTCTTAGTTACTTTATTAAAAACAAATAAATATTGTCTGAAAATGAAACGTTTTTCAAAAAATAATTGTTTTCTTTCGGTGAGTATTTCTCAGTATATTGTTGTATAAATTCGCTTGATTCACTTGAAACGATAAAAAAGATCTTTGAATTATAAAATCTGAATTGCTTCGTATTACGCTGACGCATAAACGAAACATAGGATAGAATTACACACACATAGACAAAGACACACATAGATACAGAAACACACACACACACACATATATATGTATACACATGTATGCACACCCCCATATATATATATATATATATATATATATATACACACACACAAAGACACATATATACACACAAACGCATATATATAAACAGATATACATATTCACCCCCCACACACATATATATATATATATATATATATATATGAATATGAAGAAATATAGTCTTAAGGTGTGTGCTATATATGGGATAAATTGCTCAATATCAGAGATAGACCGTATGTAAATATAAGTGGCCTGACGATTGCGTCTATATAAAACAGACTCATCTCTAAGTGTTGATTTCTATGTTCACTTATATATATATATATATATATATATATATATATATATATATATATATATATATATATATATATAAAACACACACACATATATATATATATATATATATATACATATATATGGTGGCTAATTTTTTATATTTATAGAAGATTGGTCAATATCGGAGACAGAGCGGTTAGAGAAGTGTGGAAAACGTCATGTACACTGTTTGGTGACTGGTAGTTTTACATTTCGTGCGATATATATATATATATATATATATGTATATACACACACACGCGTGCACACACACGTGCGCGCACACACACACACACACGTATATATATATATATATATATATATATATATATATATATATATATATATATATACATGGTGTTCTTGGACCAATTAATAATAATGACTGCGAAACATGAAACGTTCATTTTATTAAACATTACCCCTACCACAAAAAAAACGATGCTTCTTCTAGCAAATATTAATTTCAGGAAGTGGTCGAGCAGAGATCCTTTCTAAACATATGTTTACATCCCTACATACATATATAGACAGATAGAGAAACAATGGCCCTGAAGTTTGAAAGAATTACTGAAATGCACTCACGAAACGTCGAAGTCGGCCTGACTGAACCAACACCACTCAGTTAAGTGATAAGTTTCTCCACAGTAATTTTATTAACGCTCTATCTTCTAATATCGAGCAATTTATGACAAAAAATCACTGCCTAAAATGTTTTATAATATAAAAAAAATCTAATATATATATATATGTGCGTGTGTGTGTGTATAATATAACGGTATATAATTTGGTATAATTTGTATAATTTTTTATATCAACAAAGAGTATTTAGAAAATTAGTATGGCAAATTTGAAAAAAATATGATGACGCGTTTAATCCAGGCTCTTACAATAAATCACCATTCTTAGTAAATTTTCTGTTGTCACAATATCGGATAATCAGGTACAAAATGATGGAGAGAAAATGAAAAAGAATACACATGAATTTTGCTAAATTGAAAAAATATTCTTTCAAAAATTTTGAAACTATCAGAATTTCTCGTTTCGTGTGCGTATGTGAAAGTGACACTATCTACAAAACCCATTCTAGCGGATGAAACGCGTCACAAAAACTTTTTCATACTATATATACATATATATCTACGGATCTTATGGCTGGTTGATATCATACAACAAAATCAGACAATTCCTTCCTCCTCCAGGCTAGACCAATATGAATAAACTTTATAGATAGATAGATATCGCAATCTATTTCGTAATTATCTCTCTTTCGCTTTCTCTCTCCCCCTCTTTCTGTCTATTTATCTATCTATCTTTGCATGAAGCCCTGACTAGCAGTAGAGCCCGGCGTTGCCCGGGGATATAACAGTAAGAGATAGATCAAGTATCCACCATCATAAAGACTGAAAAATAAAATTGACAAAGATTATTGTTTAAGGTTGACGGACACGCATGTCTTAATTAGTTTTTTTTTTTTTTTTTAGTTTTTTTTTTACGAATTGGTCAAACCCAAACTCAAACAAAAACATTGTTTTCAATCGTTATGAGTCTCTACCGATTAAATAGAATTTTATTATAAACAATTGTCTTGTAAATGGAATTTTTAAAGCATTCTGAATATAAAAATAAAGAAAAATGTGTGCAAGACAATAAGAAACACTACCTGCCAAAAGAAAAAGTGAAGTTTTGTTGAAATCGGTTGAAAAATGTAGGTAGCCTTTCTGTAATCTTTTAGTTTTACAATTTATGATTTTTACTTATTGAATACAGTAAAAAAATTGCATATTTTGCTTGTGGTGATTCATAATTAGAATTCTGATTTGAATATATGTTCCACTCGTTGTTTCTAATACAAAAATATTAACTTTATTTGGGTTTATTAATTATGATCTAACAAATCTTATTCATTTAGTAGGCTTTCTGTAATAATAATTTTTATAATTTATGATTTTTACTTATTGAATACAGTAAAAAAAATTGGACACCATGTGTATTTAAAGTAGTTTCCGTTCCAGTTATTATTTTTAGTTAGGACTTGTGTATGTTTAGATTTCATTATCTTTCCCTAAAGATAAAGAATTTATCCGATGTTTGTATTCGTACAATCAGTAGAGATCGTTAGATTATTGTTTAAGGTTGACGGACACGCATGTCTTAATTAGTTTATTTTTTTATTTTTTTACGAATTGGTCAAACCCAAACTCAAACAAAAAACATTGTTTTCAATCGTTATGAGTCTCCTGATTGAAGAGAATTTTATTATAAATAATTGTCTTGTAAATGGAATTTTAAAGCATTCTGAATGTTAAAATAAAGAAAAAGTGTGCAAGAGAATAAGAAATACTACCTGCCAAAAAAAAAAAAAAAAAGTTTTGTTTTATCGGCTAAAAATATAGGAAATCCGCTCCCATATTTAAAGGAACCCACACACACAAACAACCCGATGGGAGTTGTCCCCCTTCCATTTTCACGATGTCTCTTAATCGTGTTTTCAAATTAATTTTGTGCAAAAACAATTATATTTTTCCCATTTTTGGTCCTGTTAGAACCACCACAAGGCAATTTTATGTAGTCCTGTGAAGTTTTGTTGAAATCGGTTGAAAAATGTAGGAAATCCGATCCAATATATAAACGTTACAGACACACACACACACACACACAATCTGCGTTTTATAATAAGTAAGATTAACTGTAAAACTAGTGTGACTCTCAATGTGTTATATATGTTTGCTATTGATCAATGAGACGATATATATATATATATATATATATATATATATATATATGTATGTATATATATGTATATATATGTATATATATATTGGTTACATATATATATAAATATATATATAAATATATATATTGGTTTTATATATATATATATATATATATATTGGTTGCGATGGATAAATAGTCGTCTAGATGATGCAAAAATGAAAGTAACACTGATATCTTAGTTTAACAAATATGTTTACTAAATTACACAAAATTCTCTTGAAATACTAAAGAGTAAATTTTTTCAACAAAATCGCCATTAGTTTCAACCACAGCCTCTAGAAGACTTCGGAATCTCCTGTAACTCTTCTGGGTGTTTTCCTTGTTTAAGTTGGTGAATAAGGCCATCTTGCCTTCTATTCATCTTTAGTGTTACTAAGAGTTTTGTTGGTCTCTCTCAACTGTACCCCACACCTAATAATCAAGGGGGTTGCCGACTACGAAGTCAGGTGGCTAGATATAAGAGGTGATGTGGTCTCAAAAATTGTCTGACAACCTTGACTGAGTTGTGTAGCATGTTGCAGAGCCCTGTTGCCAGACACGGTGTCTTACAGCAGCCATCCTCTTTACCCATGCCAGCACTAACGCCTAAATTCTGTTGAGGCTGAGACCATGTGGAAAGATGAATGTAGCCATAACGTCGCCATCAATAATGATCACTTAGACAACTTCGTAATCACCATTAAACTCATCCGAATTTTTCCGAATCCTCTGCACTGTCCTCAGATTGACACGAAAACACTCTGAAATGTTCGTATTGGAGCTTCCGGTGCGAATGACAAGCAGTACATTATGCCGTTTCCAAATTTCTGGTGTAGTGCATTGCGTCATGCTGCTCTTTTTCTCTTACGGTATATCAACCAAAATAGGTTACTTAATGCCGACGAAATTTTTTATTGCTGATAATATTTTTTCAAAAAACTATATTGCTCATATTTTTTTCAAAAAAATTTAATATATGTTAATATTTTTTTCTTCTTCTTTCTGTTATTTAAAAAATGTATAGCTGGTAATATATATATATATATATATATATATATAGAGAGAGAGAGAGAGAGAGAGTCTTAAGGTGTGCTATATTTATGGGATAAAGTGCTCAGTATCAGAGATAGAGTTTTGTGTAAATATAAAAGTGAACATAGAAGTCAACGATTGTGGCTTGACGATTGCGTCTAGCATGAAATCGACTGTCGCCTCTAAGTGTTGACTTCTATGTTCACTTTTATATTATATATATATATATATATATATATATATATATATATATATTCAAAAAATGTATTGCTGGTAATAATTTCTTACAAAAAAATTATTTCTGGTATTAAAACTTATTTTTACACTTTCATATTTTTTTGACGCCAGATTAAGGGTAACTACTTGCCCATAGCTGGGGCCCTAACAGGTGCTACCACCCTTGTTCTGGGTGGACCTGAGAACACCAGCAATTAAGAGGCCTTGCTGTAGGACGTAGTTTATCGTCTTACCCAGGACGAGGATGTAGTTCATCGCCATAGCCAAGACCTGCCTTTTATTGTTTGCGCTTTTCATAGCAAATCCATTTCTCATTGTCATTGACCACCTTAACGATAAACGACTATTTCTGTGTCGAACAAGAAAGACATACGTTCCCCGTGCGCAATTTCATGTGGAACCTATATTCATGTCTTCAACTGCTTTCTTCAGAAATGCCAACTCTATAATATAGATGACTGATTCCACAAGCAATAAGGGATTGGCTAAATCTTTAAGGCCTCCCTAATTATTTCTCTGCATCATCATCAACATCAACATCATCATCATCATTATTATCAGTCCCATGACAGGGTGTGGTCGTAGGGTCAATACACAACAGTTTGCCTAAGCAGTACATTCCACATAGCTGAGTTGACAGCCGGAGAAGTGTTCCTTGAGCAAGTAGATCTGGCGGTGCTCATCCCTCTCCAGACCAAACCACAGCCCGATGTTCTCTGACTTGAAAAATCGCCTTGGTCATGGTTATGTGACCTTTGATGCCATCGGGAGAACGCCTCGCCCTGGCCGTTGACTTCAGACTAGGAAGTCCTCTTTCCAGTTGCCGTTTCAGCAGCGCACTGGCCCCGTACATAGCTGTACAGTCCGTTGTTCTAGACAGCCGTTGACCCTACAGGAAGTTCCATCCGGCATTAGGGAGGTATTGTTTGTAATCTGTTCAGTGCTTAACATCTCTCCTCACTAGAAAAGCCTGGTTGGGGAACCGGTTTAGTCGCTTATAAGCCGACCATGAGGTAGGCCGCATTTACCAGTATCAATCACAGAGCGACCTAACACAATTGTATCAATCTAAAATAAAAAATAATAAAAATTTGATGCGTATTTCATTACATCCCACAGAAGCAAACACGCAAGCTTATTTCTATCGCTATTTCCATGACAATTGTTTTGACAAGCTCCGTCCGAAATCCAACAGACTCCCGAGAGGATGCTTTCCCGATCACTACAATCTTAACCTTTTCTTGTCTAGTTATCTATCTACTGTTATCTATCCTACATATTCTCATAATCTGCACTTACTTCCTCCTCTTACGTCCATATAACAACCTCATTCAGTAAACTCTACCTTGAGTGGCTCGCATACATTGTATAGATTGAACATTTAGTAAAAAGAAAAATAAAGAAATTACACACCGTGATTAGTGAGGCTGGCTGGTGAGACGTGTGACTTTTCAGAAATAATAATACCGAATTATTAATTCGAACCCTGTTTGTTGGATCCGTTTTTTGAGGTGTTAACTTTTACGTCACTAATGCACTATAAAGCATCATTGAGTATTTTTATCTTCCTGTGAATAAAACATTCTTAAACAGATACAACACTTTGATCAATAAACAATACTCTATAATAAATAAATAAATACTTGTAAAATCCACAGAGGCTAAGGCTTGCAAATAAACATGAACCGTGATTTATCCTCAAATTCCTCTACGGCAGGAACACTCTTCCATCAAGGCTTTTTTCCAGTGTTAGTCTCAGGCTAAGATTAGCAAATATATGTAGTGGTTATCCACTCAATGAAAGACTTGCGCTGCATCTCCTTCCCTGGTACTTGAAATATGTTGAACAAGATTTTGATTTTATTATCAGTAAATGTTGTAGCATTATCGATAATATCAATATATCTTTGTGACACGCCGCCATATTTATAGACTACAAGGTCAAGTATCTGTGTTCGTCTCGGATAATAAAACAAGGTCTGATTTCATTATGAATGTTTTTCGATTATGATAGATAAATTCTAACCTATGCAGAATATTCAGAAAATATTATAATCTTTTTTGCCCGGAATTTGACTCAAAGACTTGCCCGTTTTTTTTTTTTTTTTTGTTTGTTTTTTGGTTTGTTTTTTTTTTTTTTTGTTTGCTTTTTGGGGTTTTTTTTTTCCATTTAAGCTGGCAGTCCAAGAAAGACAAGCCCACGTTTTTCTTTTTTGGAAAACTAGATGAGGAAAAGGAGTGACACCTAATCTTGTATTTGGGTTGCGTTTAAAACTTTACTCTTTCAGATTTGAGAAGTTATGTACAAGGTACTCAATGAAAAATTCAAAGTATTTCAAATCTTTTAGGCAAGTTATATAATGCATGAATTAGGAGTGAACTTTAGCAAAGGATTAAAACCAAACAGTAATCAGCAGCCAATTCGTTCCTCCACCACAACGGCCGTCCCTTGAAAATAACTTGATCCGAGAGCTACAGCTTTTAATTGAGTAACACAATATATTCATATAGTTAAAATATCTACGTCTTATGTGGTAATTGAATTAATAAGAAGTCATTATAACAGGAAGTTATTTGTTACTACATACAATCCACATCATTGAAGAACTTAGCCAGACATATTTCTTTTTTTTTTTTAGTGTCCCTTTACAGATATTTACGCGGGCTGACGCTCCCTATATTAGCATTGTAATTATAAATAGCTTAGAGTTAATTTACAAGTATTTATATTTTGTACGGTAACCTATTCTTTAAAAATAAATAACAAAGAGACTGGTTTAAGTTCCTTGCTAAAATACGATAAATATTTTTCATTATTTTTTGCGGTACTTAAAAAATAATGAAAAATATTTTTATTCAACTATTTATGCAGCTGATTTAGAATGAAACTTGTGTCTGGAGTTTTCTACGCGACTCCTTCAATGTTTGGTCGAATGTGCGATAAGCAGACGTTCATTTTTTCTACAGCTGAACGTAGTCTTTCTCGTTTCTTAATTTTTGATGTTATTTAGGATTCAGAAGCCTAATTCACATAAATAAGTAGAAAATTGCACTGAAACGGATAAAGATTTTTTTTAGCTAATGTAGGATATAAAGGTTTAATAATTGTTAATTTTATTAGATACTAAATCTGTATCATTATTGCTTACAAAAACAATCACACACACACACACACACACACATATATATATATATATATATATATATATATATAAATTCGCTTGAAGATGAAACAGAACTAATGCTTTTAATTTAATATAATTGAATTTGAAGATTTTGTTTTCTGTTTTTGAAACATGGTAATTCCTGTGTAACGATGAAACCATATTTTAAATCAGTTAATTTATAATATTTATGCTCTGTAAATTTACATTGTTTTGTAAAAATAAAAAATATCAATAAGAACACCGGATTATATGTCTTACGGTTCTTTTCTTTTTTACAACAATAATATATATATATATATATATATATATATATATATATATATATATATATATATATGCGCAAATGAGAGAAAAAAATAAAATGGAGTAAAAAATCCACTGTTCGTAGTATTTACTTTTTAAAAAGTTCTCAATACAAAGTAGGGCAATATATTATTATTATTTTTATTATAAGAGATTATATTAAAAATATGTTTCAACTCTTTGATTGTACTTCTTCAGGCGATGGTAAGTATCACTGGCAATAGATGAGTAATGATCCATAATATCAAACTGGATAATTGAATAATTTCTTTTATGGTTTATATCATTAAACCAATTCATGACATCAGTGGTATTAATCCATTGTCCAGGTCTAAGTTACTTATCATCGCCTGAAGAAGTACAATCATAGTATTGAAACATGAAAGTTTCTGTGTAGTGATTTCAACATGTGTTATTATAATCACTTATAATAAAATAAATTATATATATATATATATATATATATATATATATATATATATATATATATATATAGAGAGAGAGAGAGAGAGAGAGAGAGAGAGAGAGAGAGAGGCACGGTGGAGTAATGGATAGCGGCTTGGATTGAGGAATCGCAGAGCCGAGTTCGAATTCCAGTCGAATCCATTACATTTACTTACGTGCTAATACCCTTGGGAAAGGTATGAATCCTCCTCCTCTCCCTCCAGCTATGGGTAAAATAGCAGGACAGACTGGGTTCTATAGCCTTGGATGGCAACTGGTCTAGGAGAAGAACAACTCTGAATTCAAAACCTGCGGAGGGTCGTTTGGGAACCTTGTGGCATTCGGTGCACCAGGTCTCTGTATTCGTCCCTTCAAAAAGTGTGGATGGTCCTGCACGAGGCCTTTGACACTATAATCAAATCTCATGTGCCGGTGTCGGGCTGTCGGTTTCCTGGAAACTGATCTGCTTGACCCTCATACGTCGAATCTCGACGGGAGAGTCGATTATATATATATATATATATATATATATATATATATATATATATGTTCGGCCTCCTATTTCGGTCCTACCTTTGTTTCATTTTAACACTTCATCTTTTTTATAACCACAATTTGGGGTCTTAAGGTTAATATTTGGGTTGAATTTGTGATGATTCTTTCTTTTTAAGATAGATAAGTTTCGCCCTACCCTTACCATTGACTCGGGCAGTCTGTCCTGCCCAAGTTTCGATATGGGTAGGCTCTGTATCAATTTAACAAATTTTCAACTGTTGTTTTTTGTTAAATTTTAAATCTCTAGTTCCGACACTGAATAAAGTCCATCCATCTTGGTTGAATAAGACTGACGTAATCGGCGTCGGTTGAAATAGACTATACCCATGAAGTAATTTGTGATTTCACTGTTGCGTAATTTATATGCCCCGTGGATCAGTTTTAATATTTTATATTATTAAGACCCACTTGGATTATATACCAAAGGATTTTTTACCTGTACTACACACACACATGCATATATATATATATATATATATATATATATATATACCAACGGCTTCTCATACTTAATACTTGTCATTTTTACTGTCGCGTGGTCATGTGTGATGTCATGGGTCGCGGTGCGATTTTCGCTCCCAGTGGCTCGTATGCACGAGTTTCTCGTTGCTTGGAAATCTTCCATGCAAACAAAAACAGACTATCATTATTATTTTGTCCGTGTATTGTTTAATTTCTTCTAATGTAATTGTCATCTTTGATGAAGGCTTATGTAAGCTGAAAGCTTAGATAGGATTAAATAACATGTATCAATATGGTGATTTTCTTTCGTCTTTCAATGATAATGTTATTAAGCTTATCAGACGATATGAAAACAATTTACTTAAAATAAATAGACAAAACTTGTCTATATTATTTAATGGAACATGAATTAATGAAAAAATGCTGCCTAAATACGACATATATATATATATATATATATATATATATATATATATATATATGCGGTGAAAATATTTCGCGGCACACTTATGAGGATTGCGCGGCACACTGATGTTTCTTCCACGTATTTTGTTCATTTCTTCTCTTCAGATATATGCACGGGCTGGTATCGCTCGTTTTTAAATTTTAAACTTGAAAATGGAGCAGGGTGAGTGCAACAGAGTTAATACCACGTGACTACATTTTTCTTGTGTTGTAGGAGCGCCAAACACCGGAAATGAGTTGTGGCTGGAACAGCTAAGTCGATGTCAGCAGACCGTAGATTTTGGTCTACAGGATTTTCGCTTGATTTACAGCATAACAATTGTAGCTAAATGCTTAAAATGAGTCTAAAAATGCAAATATATCACTAAAAACAATTTTTAAAAAATACTTATACAAAATGTGCCTTCTTCCCATCAGAGTTCAAAGGTTCAACTTATCTTACTCCACTGTCAAAATTATAGCGCTTTCTCGAATTCCACTGAACACCTACTTTTCCTTGAGAGTTCACAGACCCAACCTCCACCCACCCAATGGGCCATTACGACTCGCGTCTAGCATCGCTGTCTTAAGCTATTAGGATATTTGAATGGCTTACGTCATATTTTTTTTTATTTGTATCACCCCATGTAAGGTAGTAAAGCCACTAAAACACAATAAAATAATTGAGCTTAAAAATATTAATAAAATATCGACATAACAATCAGCAAGGCAGCAGATTAATTAAATAAAAGGGTATAAATTAAAAGATTTAAAAATGACAAGTTTTTTCATTTCACTGAAGCAAACGTTAAACGCAAAGAGTTTCCTTTCTTTCTTATTCTTTCTTTCCTTTTCTCAATAAAAACAACCAGTTTTTTTTTATTTATTTATTATGTCTTTTCCGTCTTCCTCAATATCAAAATAGTTAATTATGTGTCGGGTATTGGCAGGGTGTAATGTCGGCGCTAAGGAACAAGCAGAATAATAATATGCTTATTAACTCTCTCTGATACGTCATGGGATCATAGAAAGGTTTTGGACATGTACATAGAATCACTTCCTTAAAGAAAATCTGAAAAAAAAGGAAATATTTCTGAAGCAGTCTAATATTAACCCATGGCTTCCTCCTATTTTCTTTTTATCTCAACTAAAATTATTGTTAGGTACATATGATTGTACTTGACATCCTTATGGGGTCGCAATCGCCGAATGTCAGTTTCAAATTGTCGCATGTTTGTGGTGAGTAGTCATTTCGCAACTAAAATTGACCTATGAAACGGAAAATTTTTAAAGATTATTTTATAGCTGTGCATAATATCATCCCTAATTTTGCATGTTATTTTTTTAGGAAATAATGCGAAAATGCGTATTATACATGGAGAATTACGGTAAATAATAATGAGGACATGGATAGACATAATGATTATGAGGATAAGATTAAATGTCAATATATTCATGGCTTCCGTCAGAACTGGTATTAAATAAAGATTTAAATAAAAATTTAGTACTAATTATATGTATAGGGGAGAAAATTATATATATATATATATATATATATATATATATATATATATATATATATGCGTGTGTGTGTGTGTGTGCGTGTTTGTGTATAATTCGTTACAGATAGATAGACACGTACATACATATATCGATCGTATGGATGTTCTTATTTACAGAAAAATTACATAGTGACTTAGGTCTGCCTATCTCATTCTTTTCATATATATATATATATATATATATATATATATATATATATATATATATATATATATATATATATATATTGTATGGTTCCAACGAGAAAAAGTATGTATATTAAAAGAAGAAGAGAGGTGCCGCAAACGTTTTTGGTTGTAATGTGTTTTTTTAGAAAAAAAAAAACCATGCTTTATTTTCCATAATTTCACTACACGGGTTTCTGGTCTCGTGGCCGTCTTCAGGTAAAAGCGGAGATTTCCACATATTATTAAAAATAATGAATTTTTTCCTTATGTTTTCAATGTTGAATATTCTCGATATGAGACATTCTCTGTTTTTGTGTTAGTAACCCGAATGTCTTTCTTGAATTTTAATTATTTTCAATAATATGTGAAAATCTTCGCTTTTACCTGAAGACGGTCACGAGACCAGACACACGTGTAGTGAAATTATGAAAAATAAAGCATAATATTTTTTCTAAAAAAAACACATTACAACCAAAAACGTTTGCGGCACCTCTCTTCTCTTCTTTTTATATATATATATATATATATATATATATATATATATATATATATATATATATATATATAATTTGCTAGACAGACAGAGATAGATAGATAGATAGATAGATAGATAGATAGATAGATAGAATGTTCTTAAATCCTCATCATAGATTGCCAATTAGATATCCCGTTTTACTATTTCACTAACGAGACCGCCATTTCTAGATAGATAGATAGATAGATAGATAGATAGATAGATATGAATAGATTTATAAACATGAGTCCAATCTGTTATTCATTTTTTCGAACAGCAAGTAATGTGAAAAACCTGCGAAATATGTCACTTATACTGTTTCGAATTCCTTTAATATGTCTGATAGTGTTGGTAACGGAAATTGCTGCGATATTACGATGTAATTATTTGAAAATATTATAATCACCCACAGAGACTAATTTTAAACTGCATACAAATATTCCCACATAATTATTGCGAAATTCGGTAATAACTTTATAACTCTAAATTGATCGCATGAAAGACACGGTTTCACCGCAGTCTGTTTGTGTGAGTACGCGTGTCTCTTTATAGATTTTTACCAGGATCAACTTAGTTTAACCTGGACTCGAAAAGGACAATGAACATATTCCGCCTGTTTGAATGAGAGCCTCTGATATTGCAGTAGGGAGTGTTTAGAGATGATGTCGTTTCAGATCAGACCAATGTTATTTATCACTGTTGTATTTTATACGTCGTATAAGTGTTTTGAAATCTCCGTTTATAACCAAGATCTAATATCACATCTGTCTCTGTTAAAGATTACACAAATAGGACAACTATAGTTCAACAGAAGAGAGCTTTTTACTGCATTCTAATAGTAAAATTAATTTTAGTAGGTTTGCTTTCATTTTTGCTACTTTTTTTTTGCAACGTTAGAATCGTTTTTCACATCCTGCAGCCGCTTAGATAGATAGATAGATAGATAGATAGATAGATAGATAGATAGATACGAACAGAATGAGATAGATAGATAGATAGATACGTACAGAATAAGATAGATAGATAGATAGATAGATAGATAGATAGATAGATACATAAATAGATAGATGGATACGAACAGAATGAGATAGATAGATAGATAGATAGATAGATAGATAGATAGATAGATAGATCGATAAATACGAACAGAATGAGATAGATAGATAGATAGATAGATAGATGGATACGAACAGAATGAGATAGATAGATAGATAGATAGATAGATAGATAGATAGATAGATAGATAGATAGATAGATACGAACAGAATGAGATAGATAGATAGATAAATAGATAGATACGAACAGAATGAGATAAATAGATAGATAGATAGATAGGTAATCATACGGCGCTAATTCTTATATTTGTTGTATCATCACTTTTGATGAAAAATGGACTTTGAATTTATATAATTATTGATGAATAACTTTGCAAGGGCTAGATATGGATAAGAGGCCAAAACATCAGCTGAAAACTTTATCATTCATCTAATGTTATAGCACATTTCATCACATCCTTCTTCAAAGTGGATACGAAATCATCATCATATACCTATATCTATATATATATATATATATATATATATATATATATATATATATTATTGTTTTACTATTTTGTTTAGAACTTTAATAAAGTGCAAACATATGAAACTGGCTTTATTCATTCTACTTTTGCGAGAGAATTCACGACAAAAGTATTAAACATTATTCTGGTAAATAAAGAGTTTGATAAATAAACATTTTTGTTGTCAGTTCTCGGGAAAGAAAAATATAAATCCAGATGCTCGTAAACTATTTTACGAAATTTAAGTGGGGAGAGCAAATGAAAGAATTGTCCGGAAAATAGGTTTTTTGGGAAATTTGTTGTTACATTCACTCGTAGTTTTTTTTTTAAAAATATTATTTTCGTCTTGTTCACAGACATCTTTATAAATTTACGAATGAAAAAAAAATTCCTTTAGAATATGGTAAATAATAAATATTCCATTGTAGTTTGTTCACATAATTCTCTAAACTTGTAAATGTACATTTATTGTTGTAAATAAACGAAGCTTATAAAATAAATGGTGTTTAATTTTTTTGTTTTCAATTCTTGAGAAAAAAATAGTTTCATGTGTTTGCATTTTATTGAACAATAAATT
This sequence comes from Acanthosepion pharaonis, assembly GCA_903632075.3. NCBI lineage: Eukaryota > Metazoa > Mollusca > Cephalopoda > Sepiida > Sepiidae > Acanthosepion > Acanthosepion pharaonis. Next base: position 2,136,875 of record CAHIKZ030005270.1, on the reverse strand, counting down.
TTGCCACGGCAGTATAGTGTAATAATGGCGTAAAAAGAAATACGGTTTTTTTTTTATTTATTTATTTTTTGGCTGGTACCAATGTTGAACTTTGCGGACATTTCTTTTAAATGAGTCATGTATCTAAAGATGATAAATTCAATTTTCTTCATGTTTCCTTTCTGGTAGCATAGAAAAGAGTTACACTCCAACACGCACAGAAAACATACTGTTTGTCGATTCGATAACCGAGTATGACCATTGCTGACAAGTTAAATCTATCGTTACAATTTCGAATTTAGGGCTGTCATCTCTTAACCCACTACCGGCCGTGAGCCCCGGATCTGTTAAAATTAAACTCACTACATGTTATTCCTTGTATTTACATTGAATTGCTTGCATACATTGCATTTAAGGCTAAGTGTTGTATATTTTACAACACTTAGCCTTTAAAGTTTTTATTATTAGCCGTAAGAAGACATTTTCTGTCGTAATTTTACATTTCACGAGTAGAAAAATAATGACTATCTTGAAAAGTATTTTTTATTATTTTTAATCAATATTATTTTTTGATGTTTTATACACATATATATTTGATGTTCTAGTTTCTATAAAAATGACAATGGTAACTACTGAAATTAAACATAAGGAATAAATATACTCCTAAGGCACCTGTCTTGGCCAAAAATGCGCATTAATAAAATTTGGCAGTTAATGGGTTAAACAGGTTATCAACCAAGACTAGAGAACTCGATCTGGCCAGTTATTTAACCCATAATTGGGTTACACTCATATAATCGACGGCTACTCATTTCTGAGCACACGCGTTTGCTTGAACGTCTGGACAATCCCTGTTGCAGAAGCCTGCTCTGGGACATTTATGTTTGTTCAACACTCACAGAGATCCCATGGGGTTTATACTGCATCTATGCTGAGCGGACCGTAGTTACCATGTCAGAGAGAGAGAGCACCTTATCTGGCGGGTTCAACAGTTTAAATACGGCCAATACGAACAAACCCTCGGGGTCACGATTGTCTTGTGACCGTTTTATCACAACCATCGACAAGATTTGGACCAATTCGTGCTATGGGTTGTCAGGTACTTTCAAACTGTACCACAAGCAAGGGTCCCGTTCCCAGAGTGATGACATCGAGAAGTCACCCTCTTGACAAGGTGAGATTCGAACCCGGTTACACAGACACAGACACACATTCATTTATATATATATATATATATATATGAATAAAAATGACAAGAGGAAAAATATACTTCACCTACGCATTTCGTCAACCGAAGGACTTTATTAAGACAAATGATAAAGTTCGTTAAATAACGAAACGCGTTGTCTAAGTAGTTTTTCCTATTGTCTTTGTATTCATTTATCTCTTCTATAGATATACTCCATCTGAGAATATACATATATATATATATATATATATATATATATATATATATATATATATATATATATATATACACAGCCGTTAGTGTCTGTTAGATTTTACATCAGTTCACCGAAAACAGAGAGCGTTTTTAATATATCTCTTATATATATATGTATATGCATACAACACATATCTTTTACATATATATACCCCTTCATATACACCTGTGTACACGTATACGTACCTACAAACACACACAGACAAACACACACACACACACATATATATATTTATATATATATATAAGTGGGTATTGAGGTCAATACCAAGTGGAGACAATCTCTATCATGTTTAAACGCAATCTTTATAATATACATACATACATACATATATATATATATATATATATATATATATATATATATATATATATACTACTATTACTACTACTACTAAAGACAACTTGCCAGAAGACCTTTTTTTTTTTTACAAGAAAAAATTCCGAACAAGAAAAAGAAAAGAAGAAAGACCAGAAGGCCAACACCACACCTACCTAAGTCGTTAAGTACTCAACGTCCAGTCTACCCAGACAGATCAAAAAACGTACGACAGCGTCAACACTTTAACAAAAGGATCGCTCGAGTCGTTACTCAAGTTTGACGCTCTCTCGATCTTCAGACAACTACGACGCATATATATATATATATATATATATATATATATATATATATATATATATATATATATTTATTTATTTAAAATATGATTCCAACTCGCGACATAGGAGGTCTCATGTTTCAAAACAAGAGCCGAAAACTTCAATATAATTATTTGAATTAAATTGAGTTAAAGTAAGCTCTGTTCCATCTTCAAGCGAAATTTTTAGGTCGCGAGTTGGAATCATATTTTAAATAAATAATTATATTTATGCTCTACTTTTGTATCGAGCACTATTTTAAAAAAATAATAACTAAAATACTAAGGAACTTTGGATTATTTACCTAACCAGCTCTTTCCTATATATTTTCACACACACACACACACACACACACACACACATATATATATATATATATATATATATATATATATATATATATATATACACGTTCTTTTTATAGATACAAATATGCTCTGTTTATAAAAACAGTATTTACTGGCCTGAATGTCCGAGAAATTTTCATAGAAAATATGTGTTCTCCGACAGGAATTGAACTTGTATCCTATCTAATAACATTGAAAGAATATTAATATGCAAATATAGTGTGTCTGAGGATTTTAATTTTTTATATTTTTTTATTGTTCAAAACATATATATATATATATATATATATATATATATATATATATATATATATATATATATATATATATATATATATATATATATAAACGTTTTTTTTATAAAAACCCTTATTTTATAAACATAAATGTATTTAATTATTTTTAAAAAGTTAGATATAAAGTTATCTACAATTTTAGTATTGAACACTTTTTGTAAAAATGAGAGATTTTTCCCCTGTAATTGTTTTAATTGAACGAAAATTCTGTATAGGGAAGGTCTACTCATATACGAATATCTACTAAAAATAACGTTTGACTTAATAAAAAAAATATCTCGGATTAAAAAATAATATCCATTAATTCTTTAGAAATTGCTTGTTTACGTTTCGGATATAAAACTGATCAGACATTTATTTCGAGAAAAATCTGAACGCGTCAGCCTGCTTTATTGTGAAACTCTTCGTAAACTATCGAGGAAAACCTAAGGTGATTTCGCAAGTTGGTCACTATTAACTGACTTCAACGGCCGAGTCTCTTTATTACAAATGCTAACACAATGTTGTGTAGAGTATTTCGGAAATACACAATAACTTCAGATAATTTACCATATCTGCATATTCATATTAAATATTCAAGCAGATGTGAAAATTATGTGGACTGAAATATCCTCAGATCTGGCTTTAAAGACAGATAAAGTGGCCCACTCTATTGATAAGGAAACGATATCAAAATATCAAAGGTTTTTATTGTTACTTATTTATCATTGCTGATATAACTGCTTTCTCTCTCTCTCTCTCTGTATATATATATATATATATATATATATATATATATATAAGTTTGGTTAAATAACAATGAAAGTTTCTTGTTAATTATTTTTTAGATATACTTTCGATATTCCTGATTTTTTAAAATTTCGGGTTCATATTTGAAATTTTATTTTCCCCCTGATGAGTTCTACATTCAGCGAGCGTAGACATTTTTATGATTTTTGGTATATTATCACTTTCATTTTCGTGTGTTATATATATATATATATATATATATATATATATATATATATGTGTGTGTGTGTGTGTGTGTGTGCGTGTGATCAGTGGCCTGACGATTGCGTCTAGCATGAAACAGACTGTCGCCTCTAAGTGTTGACTTGAATGTTCACTTATATATTTACACGCGCTCTATCTCTGATATCGACCACTTTATCCCATAAATATAGCACAACTTAAGAGTATATTTCTTCATATCTGTCTATCTATCTATCTATATATATATATATATATATATATATATATGACTCGTGACCTGACGATTGCCTCTAGCAAGAAACAGACTGTCGCGATATATATATATATATATATATATATATATATATATATATATATATATGTATATTTTGTATATATATATATATATATATATCAATATATATATATATATATTGTACCACAAAAACTTATTTAAATATATATATATATATATCGCGTTTCGTTAATCCATGTATGGGTTCATGCCTTCCATTTATTCATTTATTTATATGTTTTGTATGTTAGGTACAAAGTCTCTTGCAATTTTAATGACGTCGATTTGTTCATTTGTTTTTGTTTTGTTTTTTTAAGCAGAATGAATCTAGAAGTTATATTCATCTTTTTTTATACTTTATGTCATCCCGTCTGCTGTTGCTATCTTACAGACATGCTGTAGCTTCCCTCTGTCTTTTCTACAAGTACTTTCATGGCAACTACCCCGAAGAGCTACTTTCGCTGATTCCCAAACTGCATGAATTTAAGCGTGCTACTAGTTTGGCATCTCGGTCCTACACTTTCACCGTCGAAACGGCTAAATGTAACCGTCTCTTCTACTCCAATAGCTTCTTATCTCGCACCTCCCTTCAGTGGAACTCCCTTCCTCTTACTTGCTTCCCTGATAAATATAATCTTCAAATATTCAAATGCAATGTCAATCGACATCTTTTGTTGCCTTGACCTTGATCCCTGTCCTTCTCTTTATCCTTTACCCAAACGATCCTCTTTACTCTTACTCTCACTCTCTGTAACACCTTGTGTGCTAGTGGCACTCCCGCTTGCTTGGGGTGATTTGCCTAAAATAAAAATAGTATCTTTTTGCTATTGATAAGGATTTGTCTGATTTTTTGTTGTGTTTATCAGATAACTGTTATATTAAATGATGTGACAATATATATATATAATACAGTATATACAGGGTACTATGGGTAATTTGCAGCCATTTTTTATTTTACATTTCGCGCATGCGCGTTGTCGACTACACAGTACAGCAGGATCAATTGGACACCGTCTGTAAGAAAAAGAGCACCATGACGCAATTCATTCCGACAGAAATTTGGAAACGGCATACTGTACTGCTTGGCATTCATGCCGGAAGCTCCAATACGAACATTTCAGAGTGTTCGGGTGTCAATCCTAGGACAGGGCAAAGAATTCGGAAAGAGTTGGATGAGTCTAATGGTGATTACGAAGGTGTTTGGCGTGATCACTAGTTATGGCGAAATTATTCCTCTATTCATCTTTCCACAGGGCTTCAGACTTAACACGGAGTCCGCCATCAAGTGCCTTTAGGAGGTACTGCTGCTCTGTGTCAAGAGGTCTGTTACTGAGAGACTATACCTGGCAACAGGACTCTGCACCATGCCACTCAAACAGGGGAACCCAGTCATAGCTGTCAGACAATTTCTGCGATCACATCACCCCTCATACCTGGGCACCTAACTCCACAGTCTGCAAACCCCTTGATTAGTATGTGCGGTGCACAGTTGAGTGAGAGACCAACAAAACTCCTTGTAACACCAAAGATGAAGTGAAGCCAAAAATTATGGCAACATTTAACAAGTACCATAGAAATTTTGATTTCAGTAATAAATATGCTTATAACCCACGTAAATTTCAGAAATAAGTTATTCCCAAAAACTTTCGCTTGAAGATGGAACAGAGCTTAGTACTTTAATTCAATTTAATTCAAATAATTATATTGAAGTTTCGGCTCTTGTTTTGAAACATGAGAACTCTTATGTAGTGTGTGTTAGAATCATATTTTTAAATAAATATTTATATATATATATATATATATATATATATATATATACTATTAATAAATATTGTTTTAAGGTGTGCTATATTTATGGGATAAAGTACTCAATATCAGAGATAGAGCTTATGTAAATATAAATATAAAAATGAAGATTGAAGTCAACACTCAGAGGCGATAAGGTGTTTCATGCCGGACGCAATCGTCAGGCCACCCTGAAACAGCCTGTCGCCTCTGAGTGTTGACTTCAATGTTCACTTTTATATTTATATTTATATATAATATTATAAATATTTATACAAAGAATTAATCAGTAAAGTTAATGTAATTAATAGTGAAATCACTTTGCTAACAGATTAATAAAGTATTAACTTACTGACCACTCGTTGAATGACGCGATCCTTATGATTAAAATTCTAAGATTAGATGTTCCATCACTAGTACTTTCGAAACATTCACGTCTTCATCGCCAGATATTAATATTAGAAATTTACCTGAATTGAAAAAAAAAAATTAAATGTGGTTCCATGCAAGAATGCCGAGAGTACCATGTTCTGCCATTCTTTTACACAAACTTATAAGTTATGTTATGAGCTGCTTTCCTCTGTCTATCTTGCTTTCAATATGTCCTGAGAGTGTTACATATTCTAAACCCCCTGTCTTCATTATGCGCCCAATAAATTTCAACTGTCTGTTTCTAATGTTAAGTATGTGTCCTATTTGTTTCCATTTTCTCTAAAACACGCCATGGTATTCTCAGCATCCTTCTGTAGAAACACATTTCTGTTGCCTCAGGTCTCCTCTCGGTCTGTGATGTACACTTTCCGAATTCAACGAACAGATTCAACAGCTTTGTGACACTGTTTAAAATAATGCCTTACCATTGTGTCGTAGACTAGGACTCAGCATATATCCTTCTCTTCCAGACTAGAGTGACAATAGACTGCTCCTACTTAATAATTATGGCAAGTAGCCACATTAGAGTAGGATTTGAGGAGTAGTTGATCAACTCAATGAGTATTTAATAAACCCCTTCTTTTTTTCTATCTAGTTTTCTTTTCCTTCGATAATCTCTCTCTCCATCTCTCTCTCTAACTACGACCCTTCTAATTCTCAGCTATATTGAACAAAGACAACATTTTAACCAGAGGTGGAATTCTACCGGTTCACACCAGTTCACACCGGTTCTCGCGGACCGATTCTTATAATTATAAAAGCTTGGCGAACCGGTTGTTGGATTATCCGAAAATAATCTCATATATTAATAGCCGATATATAATAGCTAAAATATAATTAATACCACTGCTATAAGGTCTTTAAGTTTTTTTGTGATGAACATAATTAATCCTGACAAATGAAATCGTGTTGAAGTTAAAAATGTGGCAAATCTTCTCGTCATAAATGTGATTGGTCTTCCATTGAATCTTTGGGTCTGCAATGCTTCAGTTGGAATGTGGCTAAGAAACCATAACACAGCGTTAATACTTGAGTAAAAAAGCATTATACTTTTGAACAGAAATATAATGAGAACAAAATTTCAATCTGGAAATATCTTAGCGAATAAATGTTTTCTATTAAATTATCAAAATGGTTTAATTTCTTTTGATAATATAAAGTGATTTGTTTCCATTCGCAGATTGAAAAGGAATAAGCAGAATAGATTACTAAAGATTGAACCAGTTACCGAAAATTTGGAAAGCCATTATTGATTATAACACATTGTTAGACTCCATACTTGCAGACGCCATTTTGGTATCTGGAACAAAAGGTGCAACTGAATAGTTCATATAATGATATAATATAGAATAATTATATTATTATTAATAGAGGGAAAACTGAGTGTCTTCAAATATCTATATGAAATAATATTCGAAATAAATTCTGTAAAAGACAAAATATTTTTTATGCATTTTAATAATAATAATAATAACAACAAAAACAACAACTAGTAGTAACCGTGAAAATGTTACGGTTTTTGCTATGAGAATTTTTCTTGTGAATCATCATTTTTAACTTAATAATTGAATGAATTCCTTGCGATTTCTACGACAATAAAATACACGGGGAAATTTTCCTGGTGCACCGTTAAATAATTGAGCTTAAAATATTTAACAAAATATCGCCATAACAATCATAATATGAAGGCAGGTCATTAATTAACTAAAAGGGTACAAATGAAAACATTTAAAATTTACAAGTTTTTTTCCATTTCACTGAAGCAGACGTTAAACACAAAGAGTTTGCTTTCTTTCTTTTTTTTTTTCATTCTTTCTTTCCTTTTCTCAATAAAACCAACTTGTGACTTTGATGTCTTTCCCGCCTTTCCTCGCTATCAATACAAAATAGTCCATTATGTGTCGGGTATTGGCAGGGTGTAACGTCGGCGCTAAGGAACAAGCAGAATAATAATATGCTTAGTAATTCTCTCTGGTACGTCATGGGGTCATAGAATGACTTTGGACATGTACATAGAATCACTTTCTGAAAGAAAATCTGAGAAAAAAAGAAAATATTTCTGAAGCAATCCAATATTTAATAATAATATTAACCCATGGCTTCCTCCTATTTTCTTTTTATCTCAACGATAATTATAAACTGAACTTTTAATAAGTGGGTATTTTTCATCTGAAATTTTATTTTAATCGAGTCACCCCATTCAAGGCAGTAAAGCTACTAAGACAAAAGGGGTTACTGAGTTTGGAGCAATTAGAAACAGAATCATTATTAATGAACGAGAACAAGAGTAATCAGGAGGACAGTAGATAGCGACTGATATTTCATTTAAAGTTTTGAAAATTAAATTTATCTGGAAAGCATGGAGCCGGAATGGAGTTCCACAAGCAAGAAAACAATGTATGACACTAAAACACCGGTCCTTGCCAGAACACTGAAGTTAAGCAATGTCATGCCTAGCCAGTACCTAGATGGGTGACTGCTTACAGATGCTGTAAGTTTCGAAGCGCGATGTGCTGGTGGTGTAATGGATGACGTTTCAAAATGGGAAATTAAAGAGCCGAGTTCAAATTACAGTCGTGCTCGTTACATTCGCTTACACGCAAATAACCTTGTAAAATCATGAATTGAAAATAGGCATGATTCACTAAGTGTGCCATATCCGCCCCCACCAACACACATTGGACCACAGACTGGTAACTTTACGGCGGTAGGTAACCGAGCCGCCAGATTAGGACCAATAATATTGCTGATTCTTCTTTGGATTTATCAAGAATATCTAAATATATAGCAGGAGCACCAGACCAGAAGTGATAGCATTATTCAAAATAAGGACGAATGGTAGACTTATAAATTTGCGTCGACGTTACTCACGCCTAAATATTATTGCTCGACGAAAGATTGTTGTGCTAATTGTCTGGTCGACGTTACTCCAACAAAGCGTACGAAAGTCTAACACACTGAGTCAAATTAACAAATTAATAATAGAGAGTGGCTCCGAAACTCTCCTGATTTAAATCCAATCGAGAATCTGTGGTCTGTCTGCAATAACGACTTTGTGGAACGGACATACGAAGTACTAACATGTGCACAGGGCCGTGGTTTATTGAAAAAGTACCAAAAAAGTAAATAATAACGGAATTATTCGTTTTGCTTCAATTAATTTCCACAAGGGTGTATATATATATATATATATATATATATATATATATATATATATATATATATATATATATGTGTGTGTGGGTTTTTTCTTTTATTTATATTTTCCTTGTGTCTCTTCAAACCAACGCCTTCTTTTTCCATAAATTTAAACTAGACTTATAAACCATAATTTCGGAAAGTTAAAGTCTTGGTAAAATATATTTTCCATCTCTGAAATCAGAGAATATAGGATCTTTTAAGGAAAATGCTCACAATATACGGGTAAAAAACCACCAGTTTAAACTAACATCAAGTGGATCATATTATAATTGTTGATTGTCTTTCTTTTCGTTAGGTAACACGACCGTTACGCCCTGTCAATACCTCATAAATAATGGACTATTTCGCGTTTTGATCACGTGGAAAGACGGGAAAAGACTTTACTTGGTTTCAGTGAGAAAATGAAAGAAAAAAGGGAATATAGCAGTGATGAAAGAGAAGCAAATTCAACTCATAAGAACAGATACTACACTTTGATCTCTCCTAAAAAGCCCGAGAACGAGGGCGACCAAGATAAAAGAATCATTTATCAGACACACTGTATCTAATGTCAGGAATCGAGTAAGAGTAAGGGTTACAAAAAGAAAGAAAGAAAGAAAGAAAGAAAGAAAGAAAGAAAGAAAGAATAAGTGTTTAACGTCTCATAAATAATTCCCTTTTGCTCAGATGGGAAGAGGGAAATAAATCTATTTAAAAATTTCCAAGTTTCCATTTGAATTCAAGAAAATAGGAATTTTAAGCAACGTGGTCACACTATCTAGAAAAGGCATCAGTTTAAACTGACAACAGAAGGATTTGGGTTAATAATCTCTTGATATCGTAGAGAGTTTCGATGCGTAAATGAAATATGATTTGAAGTTTGCAAAAACCGAAAATACTTTTCATGTACATATGATATACATAAAAAATTAATAATATATTTACCATACAGATGTCCTGTAGATATATATATATTAAATTAGCTTTTTCCCCTCAGGATATGGACGATCACAGCTTCCCACAAAGATAATGACACTTCACAAAACCGGAGGGCACAACGTCTGAAACGCTGTGCTAACAACAAAGATAAAGAAAATTCGACTGTAAATAACGTAAATGAAAGCGTTGAAGTTAAAATATAGTTGAAGTTTGGTTTATTACAGAGTAGCTTCCCTTTGTTTACTTGCGAAGGATTATACTATAGATTTATACATAGTATGGGATTTGTACTTAATGGCTGACTTCGGCTGTCTTTGCTCGATTATTCTGTAAATACTGGTTTTTAATAATCGGTTGATGTGAACGAGACCATCTGAAGATGGGCGGGTCGTATGGCTGTCTTATTGAAGGACTCAAACCACTGGTTCCAACATCAAAAAGAATTGCCTTTCAGATGCCAATGTTTTCTAATGATGGGGTTTTAAAATTACACGTATTGATGATTAAATCATTCATATGAAGTTCAGTTTCTTTGATATTATTATAAGAGCAACGTGTTTAAAGCAACGTTGAAAAATGATCTCTGGGGAGGTGAGAAATGTGGCTCTCAAGGAGCCTAGAAGAGATTTCAACCGTTGATATTCGATTTATTCACCCAGCTCTAGATAGGTCTTGTCACCTGTCAGTCCACAAGCGCATAACGAAGTCTTCTACTAGAATAATTATAGAGACTATATTCAACGCTACCTTGCTAGGCCTGTCGCATAGCTTACACCATCTGGTATTCCCCATCGGTCACCCATCTAAATACTAACCAGATTGAAGTTTGCTTAACTTAGGTGATCGGGCGAGAACTGGTGATTCGACGTGATATGGTCATATGCCTTTAATATAACACCAAGCTGGGTATACCGGCTGTAACACCTAGCTGCGTATACCGGTTGTAACAGCAAAACTGTCCCTAAATTATCCATCGCACAAAATGTTTAATATCTAAAAATAACACTAAACTAATTGAGTTTCGTTTTTCTAGGTTTTCAGATAAGACGTTTAGCCACCTTGACACCGTTTGTCGAAAGAATTACTGAAAAACCCTTTGAGTTATTCAACTAGAAAGCGAACAGGTTAAAATCGTTTTGTGTCAACCCCACTGTCTTCTAAACTGAGCAATGGTGAGAGAAAAAAAATCATTCAGTTCTTCAGTAATGGTACGAATATTCATACCCTGGCTTCCATCTTCAAAATCCATTCAAGGACCATCAAGAGAATGGTGAATAAATTTTAAAAAAACAGGTAACAGTAGAGAGGAAAACTTCAACGGGAGGTCAAAACAGAAAGAGGGATCATCATTTTAACTTAGAGCGAAATAAGATTTAATTGTTCAAAATAGCGTTCAATAGTATTATAAAAAAACTTCGAAAATTCCAATAAGATATCTTTAATCATTTCTAAGAAACAACGGTCTAACAATTGGACAAGTTTGCAGTTACAAGATATAGAAGATTTTGCTAGACAATTTTGTATATATATATATATATATATATATATATATATATATATATATATATATATATATATATATATATATATATATATATATTTTTATATCTAAAAAAATGCTAAACTGGGTTTCTTTTTCCAGGTTTTTAGATAAGACGTTTAGACATCCTGGGACCATTTGTCGTAAGAATCATTGAAAAACCCTTTTGAGTTATTCAGCTAAAATAGAGCAGCAAGATCGTTTTGCATTAGCTCTACTGTCTTCTCAACTGAGCAATGGTGAGAGGAAAAAATCATTCAGACCTTCAGTAATGGTACCAGCATTAATACTCTGGCTTCCATCCTCAAAGTTTATTCAAGAACCATCAAGAGAACAGTGAAGAAATTTAAAAGGAAGGAACAGTAAAGAAGAAAACTGGATCAGGAAGTCACAACAGGAGGAGGAATCCTCATTTCGACTTAGAGCTGACGAGATCAGTTAGAAAAGATCCAACTCAATCCATAAAACGTTTGGCACATGAGAGAAGAGTTTCAGCTATTACAGTCCAAAGAGCATTTAAAAAAAATTGAAAATGAAATCGTGCGTAAAACGTGTGAGACTTCGTGTTAGAACAGGGCAGAAATAAGTTGGAAAAATGATCCTGGAATAATATATATATATATATATATATATATATATATATATATATATATATATATATGAACTTTATTTCCACCCTTCATGAGCTTCCGCTCCTTAGATATCATGTCAATTTTGCTTACGATCGATTTCATTACGATTCTTCTTTTAAGCATGGAGAGTTATTAGACATTCTTATTGCTCAAAGCAAAGTCCATTAATGTTATAAAAACCTTAGGGAATTCCATTAAGATATCTTTAATCATTTCTAAGATACAACGTTTCAAAGTTTAATCTAACAATTGAACAATTTTACTGTTACACTATTTGGATAATTTTGCTGTTGTATCCGGTAGACAAAATGGCTTCATAATTTTATCAAGATATTTGCGCGAAAGGAAACGCAATGGCTTCGGCTGGAATTTTAACTCGACACGCCAGTCCAACTCTCCTGCTGCTACACTACGCGCCCATCTATTACAACGTATGCTACGACTTACATGTTATCTTTCTATAATCATTACATAGTCGTATTTTTGTTAAACTCAGACGGCTTTTTCCTAAAAAAAAAAAAAAAAAAAAACGTCGCTTTGGCATACAATCGATATATGATGACGATCGATATCTGATAACGAAAATCACTGTATATTAAAAGTATGAATAATGTAGATAGATATTCGCGCTCATCTGAATAATATGGATTTACAAGTACTAGACTAACTGCTAGGGAGAAAGGAATCTTTGTCCAAATTGAAATCAAAGTTTTCCTTCTCCTAAGTGAAAGTGTAGTAACGAGTGTCACCAACCCGATTTTGTGGATTGTATCTAAGGTTCTCGTTAGTTCTACACCCTCGAAAATGGACCATTTTTAAATATATATATGAAAAACCCTTATTCCGTTTGTCTAATGCAAACACCTATCCATTTAAGGAGACATTTTAGCATAGACTGTTTTTTTTTTTCTGATGATATAGAACCTGGGTTCAAAGAAGGCGGGTTTTGCATAGACCTGCAGGCTTCATTCGTATGGAGACGACGGTCTTCCAAGAAGGATGGTCTTCGATCAGACCTACAGGATTCATTCGTATGGGGACCACGGGATTCCAAGAAGGACAGTCTTCGCTCAGACCTATAGGCTTTATTCGTATGGAGACCACGAGGCTCGAAGAAGTACGGACTTCGCTCAGACCTACAGGCTTCATTCGCATGGAGACCACTGGTCTTCGAAGAAGGACGGTCTTCGAAGAAGGACGGTCTTCGATTATACAGGCTTCATTTGTATGGGGTTCGAAGAAGGAAACAAAGAATGTAGGTCATAGAGAGTTCGTGGACTGGTGCTGCAGAATCACAAAGAACTGTACCAAATAACAGAATTACCATCAATTGAAGACTTTCAACAGTAGTGACAACGAAAATGGATAGGCGTATGGAACTCGAAGAGAAAATAATGACATAATCAAGACGTTGTCATTCCAAGCTAATTCAAACAAAAAGTTATGAAGGAATCCCCCATCAATTGTGGAAAGATCAATAACAGTTGCTGGACTTGTGAAAAATATTTTTCTGAATAATTGTTTTAATAGAAAAATTGTATAAATCGTAACTAATGGTAGAATTGGTTGATCAGTCAATAAACACAGAATGTTTCCTTATACGGAAACGGCTAATATTACCATTACCATTGGAGATTAGTATATATATTTTAATATATCTTAGTATTTTTATTACTTCAAATGTTATTTATAGTGGATACCCGTGCTTGAAATAAACGTCTTTTTTTGTTTTGTTTCCTAATTTTATTTTAAGCAGTTTCTATTCCGTCTGTCGACTTGTAAACTCTAGAAAACTTAAAGAAAACGTGGTCTCCGACAGGGTACGAGCTTGAATCTCCCTTTGTCGAAGAAACGACGCGTGTTCAAACCCTGTCGGGAGTACTTTTTCTCTAGTACAGGTCGGTAGACGTGACATACACTGTTTAAAACTAAACAAAACAAAAAAACGGCTGTCTATTTCAAACACTGATATCCGCTAAATATAACATTTGAAGTAATCTAAATGTCGGATGAAAAAATCCATTATATATATATATATATATATATATATATATATATATATATATATATATATATAAGGTTCATTAAAAATTACTGACAATGTACTGAGTTTAAGTTTCTTCTTGTCTTATATTTTTCTTTTCTGGACATAAATTATTTAAAAATTATCTAAATCTTTTGTATGTCCGAGCGCTTTCGGCCATACCTTTAGACATTGTTAAGGTTGATTTTATATTTCATTTTAACTGAATGTATGGATTGCTTTGTGCAAAGTTATAGGAATGTTGTATTTTCTAAACATGGTCAGCACATTGTGGCCGTGTTCATAGTTGATATTACTGAGCGCTGGCGTTTTCATTTTTTTTAATAATGATGTTTCCATTATATTTAGCCTTTCTTTACATGTGGATAATGTTATTATATTTGTATTATCAACGGGTATGTCTCGGATAGAGTTTGGTAGGTCGCCATGTGTATTTAAATGAGACCTAATTGAGCTATGGTTAGAGAGATGTCAAGTGAGTCTTCATGTTAGGCACGTTGTAATATATCCAATATAATTAATTAGGAATTTAGATTGAACAAGAAGACCGTTCATGAAGGGATATGTAAATTCGTAAATAATATTAGTTCTTGACTAAAAAATATTTAATGATTTAAATTCTCCGAAGACTCTTTAATTAATATAAATATTAAGACTTATAAAAAAGAATTTACCGAAATTTCATAAAATACGTGTATAGCTGGCCACTTCTATTCGAGGAGACCCGTCTACTAGAGCGGCTAGCCAATCCCTATTGCAGACGCTTGCTCAGGCGCATTTGTGTTTATTCAACACCCAGAGCCCAACTCTGGTTTATACTGCAACTATGCTGAGCAGACCTTAGTTGCAGTTTCTGGGAAAGAACGTATTATCTAGCGTGATCAACAATTTGAACAATGCCAGCACGCTCAAGCCCTCGGCCACGATGACTTCTGACCTCGTGCTAGCACAGCTATCGACGGTACCCAATGGTTCTGTCTATCCAATTTCACTCACAAGGCTTGGGTCAACCCGTGGCATAGTTTTCAGTTACTTTTCAAAGCTGCCGCACGCTGGGATCGACCCCTCCAGTCCGATAACATCAGGAAGTCTCTTTCCTGACAAATCGACCATGGTGAGATTCGAACACGAGTCTCATGGTCAGAATGCGATGTTGCATTTAAATCGAGTAATTATCATATTTTTGAAATAATTTCCAAATCAATGGGTTTTGCTCCGCAAATAAAGGCTAAAATTTGCCATACGAATTTATAACCACCCGATGACGCAAGAATAAAAAAGTTAAACAAAGTTCTGACAAATAAAAAAGTATAGTTTTATAATTAAAAAAATCCTTTGTATTTTTACTCTTAATAATAAAATAAAGATTTTGACGATAAATATATATATATATATATATATATATATATATATATATATATATATATATATATATATATATAAGAGAGAGAAGAAGGGGGAACGAGGTTAATGTAGATAGAGAAAGAGATAAGCATTGAAACACACTAATAAATGATCTCTGTCTACTCAAATCGTCAATGAATGGATCTGGCTGACGGCGAGATGTCAGAGAAGCAATTAGGGAGAAGAGAGCTTTGCCCTTGTAGTTAGCGGCCAGACAGTCTTCTAATCTAAATAAATCAATAAGATGTTGACCATATGCCAGTCGAAACGAACAGTTCGGCAGGCCTCGGTCGGATCTAAAGCTTTCGAAAACTCAGCCTCTTCCTGTATTCTGCGCTCAAATGAAATGTCTTGGTATGATTGCCTTTGGATTAATAGCCATTAATATCAGAATATAAAATAAAATAAATTACTGAGATGTATCAAAATTAGTTTTGAACTACACAGTCTCGCTTTACACGCCCACATTTTTCGTTTTTATCTATATGGTATCATTCGATGATCTTAGCTCTTCTGTAAGTTTTTGGGCGCTGGGGGTCAGGTTCTGTTCTTTCTCTCTCTATCTCTCCCAATCTTGCTCATTCTCTCTCACCTGCTCTATGCCACTCTCTCACCCTCAAATATTCTCTTCCTCTCTCTTTCTATGACCCTCACCTTCTCTCTCTCTCTCTCTCTCTGTGTTCATTCTCTTTCACCCTCTTTCTTGCCTTCTCTCTCACCTTCACTCTCTCTCACACTCTCACTCTCAACTTTCTTTCTCTTACCCGCTCTCTCACCTTTTCTCTCACATTCACTCCATCTCACCTTCTTTCTCTCCCGCCCGCTCACCCTCTCCTAACTCATTCTCTCTTACCCTTTCTCCCATCCTATCTCTCCCATCCTCTCTCTCTTCCATCCTCTCTCTCTCTCTCTCCCACCGTCACTCTCTCTCATCCTCTCTCACTTACCATCACTCTCTTTTTCTCATTCTTTCAGAAAGTGAGTAATCATTGTTCTCCACATATTTATATCCCTTATTCCCAATCACAAATATCATCATCGGTCCCATGAGAGTAGTGCCATTGTGCAGCTGAGAACCTGACCAGTTCACCGCACCTCTCTCTAACAATGTTCGGACAGATTAAAATTGAGATATCATATTCTCCCTATCTATCTATCTATCTATCTATCTATCTATCTATCTATCTATCTATCTGAGTCTGTTCATATCTATCTATCCATCTATCTGAACCTGTTCATATCTATCTATCTATCTATCTATCTATCTATCTATCTATCTATCTATCTATCTATCTATCTGAGTCTGTTCATATCTATATATCCATCTATCTGAACCTGTTCATATCTATCTATCTATCTATCTATCTATCTATCTATCTATCTATCTATCTATCTGTGTCTGTTCATATCTATCTATCTATCTATCTATCTATCTATCTATCTATTTGAGTCTGTTCATATCTATCTATCCATCTATCTGAACCTGTTCATATCTATCTATCTATCTATCTATCTATATGTGTCTGTTCATTATCTATCTATCTATCTATCTATCTATCTATCCATCTATCTATCTATCTATCTATCTATGCTTACGAGGATATCACATTGAAACACCAGTTCACGTAAGATCTGACGTTAAGTAACGTAAAGCCTGGTCAGTACGTAGATGGGTGACCGCTTGGGAATACCTTGTGTTGTAATCTTGGATGTGTGGGTGGTTTAATGGATAAAGCCTTGAAACTGTTAATCGGAGAGCCGAGTTCCAATTTCATTTGGGTTCGTCATATTCACTTATGCGCAAGTGCCATTCAGAAAGGCATGAATCCACCTCTTCTCCTGCTAGTTCCCGGTTAATTAGACAGGCTTCTTTTATGCGCCGTGTCTCTTCAGGACGTAGATGATCATGGCCCTCCACTTCCCTTGTAGCTCTCAATAGGTTGTGTCCCTTTTACTGTTCTGGCATCCACTTGCTTAAGCCCGCTACTTACGTCACGCATTGCTTTCCTTTGTCCCTCTTTCCCTCTATTCGCCCTGTAAGTATCAGATTCTCCAAGCCCTCCTTAATCATTACGTGTCCCAGAAAATTCAGCTTCCTCCTTGTTTGCGTCCTTTTTAAAACCTCATCGTTGCTCACATGTTCGGTCCATGATATCCTTAGCATCCTTCTGTAGAACCATACCTCCGTTGCCACGAGTCTCTTCTTCATCTTTCAGTAGACCGCCCAACATTCGCTGCCGTAAAGGAGAACAGATCTCACAGTACTCTTTTCTTTGTTACCAAAGAGATTGCCCTGCCTCGTAATAGCTTTTGGAACGCATCTTTGGCCATCCCAATACGTCTTCGGATCTCAACGTCGCACTTACCGTCCTCTGTCAAAACACTTCCCAGATATTTAAATTTCCACGCCTGCTTGATTTTATGTCCATGCATTCTGTCTTCTTGTACTTTATGCTTAGTCCTTTCTTCTCGCTCTCCTTTGCTACCTTTCTGTAGGAGGTTTTGTAATTTCCTTTCGTGTCTGCTATCAACACTGTATCGTCTGCGTATCTCCAAAAATATAAATCTTACACTCTAAAAATAATTTTTGCCTTTAGATAACCTGCGAATCAATCTAATCAAATCAAAATCCAATTGTATTCATTTATAAGTAGCGTGTCTATGACATATAGACCAAGTGACAGTCATTGTTTCGCGTGTCAAACCACAGCCAATGTTCTTGAAGACTCGCCTTGGTCACGGACAGCGGCCGTCTATTTCCTTGGCTGTTACCTTTTAAAAACTTCAACCCAACGATGTGTCAAACCACTGGCAATACATTCTTGATTGTGTTACATGACCGAGAGTACATGAGGATTTTTGGTTCACAAACGCAGGAATGAAATATAGCAAATAAATGACGTAATAATACAATTGGTAATACGTAGATCCAGAAATGCGATTAATGTAGCAATAATAATATATGATTCTATCGACGTGCTCGAACTGTGACTCCTAAACACTTCCGGTATTCACCGGAATCAGTACAGAAGTACACACTGGCGAGTCCACTTTGTATAAAAGGTGGACCCCCTTAACAAGGACCTTTAGTTGACATTTATCCTCAGTTTAAAACATGACTTCAACCCAACGATGCCGTGGAGACGAATCTAGTCCCATTGTGTTACGACCCTTTGACAATACATGAGGATGCATGAACATTTACCTTCGGTCTGGGAACTATGGAGTCGATAATTATCCCCCATTGTGTTACATGACCCTTGAGAATACATGATGCATCTGCCTTTGATTTTACCTTCGGTCTAGGATTCCGGTGTCATCAGAAATAATTATGGAGGTCTCAAAAATGAATGACAAACGGTCTAGGAAGACTGAAATATATCAGCAAATAAATGGAGACGAATCTAGTCCCATTGACGTAATAATTTACAACCTGAGCGATGCCGTGTCATTGCGCACTGTGCCTAATTGTGTTACAATACCCTTGACAATACAGTTGCATAGATCCAGAAATGCGATTGTCAGCAATACATAATTATATAATCTAGTCCAGTCATGGGAAAACATGAGGATGCATCTGCCTTACATTTATTCGGTCTAGGAAAACATGCGATGCCGTGTCATCAGCGCACTGGCTGCCTACATAATTATGGAGACGAATCTAGTCCCATTGTGTTACATGACCCTTGACAATACATGAGGATGCATCGTGCTCACAACTGTGACTGCCGTGTCATCAGCGCACTGGCTGCCTACATAATTATGGAGACGAATTAGTCCCATTGTGTTACATGACCCTTGACAATACATGAGGATGCATCTGCTTTTACTCTAGGACTTTCAACCAGCGATGCCGTCAGCGCATTCTGCCTACATAATTATGGAGACGAATCTAGTCCCATTGTACATGACCCTTGGCGAGTGAGGATGCATCTGCTTGACATTTTATAAAAAGGGATGGTCATCAGCCACTGGCTGCCTACATAATTATGGAGACGAATCTAGTCCCATTGCCTTGACAATACATTTATCCTCACATTTACCTTCGGTCTAGGAAGACTTCAACCCAGCGATGCCGTGTCATCAGCGCACTGGCTGCCTACATAATTATGGAGACGAATCTAGTCCCATTGTGTTACATGACCCTTGACAATACATGAGGATGCATCTGCCTTGACATTTACCTTCGGTCTAGGAAGACTTCAACCCAGCGATGCCGTGTCATCAGCGCACTGGCTGCCTACATAATTATGGAGACGAATCTAGTCCCATTGTGTTACATGACCCTTGACAATACATGAGGATGCATCTGCTTTTTACCTTCGGTCTAGGAAGACATTTACCGATGCCGTGTCATCAGCGCACTGTCTATAATTATGAGACGAATCTAGTCCCATTGTGTTACATGACCCTTGACAATACATGAGGATGCATCTGCCTTGACACCCAGCGATGCCGTGTCATCAGCGCACTGGCTGCCTACATAATTATGGAGACGAATCTAGTCCCATTGTGTTAATGACCCTTGACAATACATGGGATGACGAATTTTACCTTCGGTCTAGGGAGTCCCATTGCCTTAATTATGGGAGACCTAGTCCCATTGTGTTACAACCCTACAATACATGAGGATGCATCTGCCTTGACATTTACCTTCGGTCTAGGAAGACTTCAACCCAGCGATGCCGTGTCATCAGCGCACTGGCTTACATACGAATGTCCCATTGTGTTACATGACCCTTCAATACATGAGATGAAATTTACCTTCGGTCTCTTCAACCCAGCGATGAATAATAAAACGAATCTAGTCCCATTGTGTTACATGACCCTTGACAATACATGAGGATGAAATTTTAAAATGTGTCATTGGCTGCCCTACGAATCAGTCCCATTGTGTTAATACCCTTGAAATACATGAGGTAATTTACCTTCGGTCTAGGAAGACTTCAAAATTGGTTACATACTGTTGTGGATTCCGGAAATTCGCGGCAAGAATTAAATATAATGAAATCACAATACAATAAATACTGTTATAAATAGGGACGCGGTTATATATAATATATATATATATATATATATATATATATATATATATATATATATATATATATATATATATAGTCTCGAAGTAGGACTTCCTTAGAGTCTACGTGCTTGTAACTGTGACTTCTACAAGCGGTTACCTCACACTATTACTCTACCTCCAACTCAATCACAATCTCTGCTCACTCTCTCTATATTCTGACTGACTGTGTATATTTAACGGCAGCAGTCCAACTAAATCTCTGGTCGAGTCCACTAATATAAAAAAGGGGAGGAAGCCATAACACATACATCACTATGGAGTCGAGTCTAGTCCCATTGTGTTACATGACCCTTGACTGTACGTGAAGATGCATCCGAGCTTAGTACGTTCTCAGAATTATCAAGTAGATTATTGGCTGCTCTCCCCTGATTCTCTTTTTCTTTCTTTCAATCGTCTTAATAAATCCACTAAGACGCGGTGGCTTTTTGAGTGATAGAGAATGTGAGAAAAATCATTATTAAGTTGAGATAACAATAAAGGAATCAGATGATAACATCACATTTAAATATTTTGAAAACAAAGTTGACTGGGAAGCTAGAAGCAAGTGTTCCACCGGCGAGAAGTGCGATAGAAGAAACTGTTAGTATAGAACTTACGGTTACAGCTCGCCATTTCGTCTTTAAAATACTGAAACCTTTCTGCCACGACTGCGCTTAAATTCATAAATTCTAGGTAGCATAAAGGAAAGCTTGACAGAACAATTTCCATGAAAGGATTTATTGAAAGTCACAGTGAAGCCACATTACGGCGGTTGGAAAGGGACCGAAGCCGAGATGCTAGATCAAGACCAATAACATTTGCAGATTCTTTGGATTTTATCAAGAATCTCTAAATATGTAGCAGCAGTACCAGACCAGATGTGGCAACAGTATTTGGCTTGGTTTGGTTTGAAATCGATCTTACGAGAGCATTACAGATAATTATTATACACAGCTGAGCATAGTCTGGCACAAGGTTAATGTGAGCTAATTAAACTTACTACAGCAATGTATGTTATTACTAAACTTAGGTTAGTCTGGCCTAAGGCTCCATGTATGAGTCGGTTATGGGACTAGTACTTGCTACAATGGTCCACGAGACTGATTTGCCAAACACCGCTGCAATAATCATTTTAATTATCTCAGATAAAAATAGACACAAGTCCAAAATAACTCAATTATTAAAACAGTACCAAGAATAATTCCTTCTCGTCGTTTGTGGGTGGAGGTCACAAGGTCAGTTACCCCGGACCGGATTGTTGCAGTTTGTATTGATTTCTATGTTATTTGATCTCTGTGTTTACGATGTGAAGAACAAGTGGGGTTAAGCGAACGGGAAAGGAAAGACAGGACGCCTGTTGAATGTCTTTTAACCCTGACGACTTTTGAACTCTGACCTTAGACCTGAATAGAGATCTTGCTTTCAGATCATCTCTTTTATCCAGAGAGCCATCTTTAACTTGTAATTAACGTAAACATCGGTATTAAGGACCCAGTGGTTTTACAAAATGAGCCATCAATGATTAAAAGAAGATTAACACTGTGATATCAAATACTTACAAAGTAGGAAAGTAAATCGATAATTAATATATGACTTACAAGTGTACAAAAAATGATGCCGCCAAGAAATAAAATATTGCAAAGAAAGTCACGGTTTTTTTTATGTCCGAGTTCCAAATAGATAACTAGAACTTATCTTCGTTTAGCGCCATTCTTTTTTTCAGAATCTAGTCGATCGTAGAACTCTACAACTTGGGCAATCAATTTTTGTTATCGTTTCATTACAAGCAAGATACAGGGAATTACACGGAGTGAAAGTGAAAGAGAATTAGAAAATTAAAAATGGAGAGGATTGAAGCAAGGACAAAAAAGAACAGGCTCCATGAAGACAGAAGATGGCGCTTGACGTTAAATTTAAAACTTTTGAAAATTGTAGTTATCAGGGAAGCAAGAAATCGGAAAGGAGTTCCACAGATGAGAAGTGCAAGAAAAAAAACTATTAGAATAGAACTTACGGTTGCATGTAACTAGTTCAATAGTAAAACTATGAGACCTAATTGCCAATCTAGTAGTACGCTTTAATTCATGCGGTCGAGATATAAAGGAGTAGTGCTCGTTAGAACAACTGCCATGAAAATATTTATAGAAAAGACAGAGGGAAGCCACGTCACAGTGGTTTGGAAGTTAATGAGGTGCCAGGTCAGGAGTGCGTTAATAATAATTAGGAAGAGAACGAGGAGAAAAAAGACGAAAAAAAAATTAACAAAAAGGAAGATAGATAGAATTGTACGGTGAGACCTAGTTGCCAGTCTAGTAGAAAGCTTCAATTCATGTAGTCGGATCGCCAGGAAAATGTTCATTCGAGTAGTTTCCATGAAAATATTTGTAGAGCAGAGGGAAGTCACGTCCCATTGATGTTATTGGAGACGAGATGCCGGGTCAGGACCGTTTATATTGCTGATCCTTCTTTGGGTATTGGCAAGAATCTTGTGACACACTGTAGGACTACCAGACCACATATGGCAACAGTGTTTAATACACAGACAAATGGTAGATTTACAAATATGCAAGATGTTTTTTTTTTTGGCACGACACAGTGAATCAATCTTTTTTGCAGCAGTCCGAGCAATTAACTCGATATAGTTACTTCACTTCATGCCACTGGAAAACGTGTTCACTGATGTGACTAGCAGTGTGTAATCTGAAAATTTATAAACAGTTAAAGAAAATCGTTTTACAATAAAATAACAATTGCCAGATACCGTAATTCCCCATGTATAATATGCTTTCGTATATAATACGCACCCTTAAAATTGTGCTGAAATTGTGGGAAAATGCTTATACTCACGCATAATACGCACCCTTTGTTTGGTAATCGAATCCTGTTAATTGTACCTCTCCAATTTCATTACGGCCAGCGTTTCCTACTCTTATTCAAGCTGTAATTGAAGATAATTATCAAAATTTCCGATTCATCACGATTCTAAAAGGAAACGGAAATACTTATATTGTGCCTACTGCGCAGACTCATTAACCTGTTTTTGTTCAATAAAATGTGTCATCTACCGGATCTGTATGTAGTTTTTCCCAAAAAATGGTTTTAAACAGAATAATATTATTCTAATTTAGCTTTACGATAATTCTTATTTTATTTTACATTTGTAAGTATTGTTAGGTACATAAAATTGTATTTGACATTCTTATGGGGGTCACAATCATCGAATGTTAGGGTCAAATTGTCGTATGTTTATGGTTAATCATTTCGCAACAGAAATCGACCTATGAAACTGCAACTTTTTGAAGATTTATTTTGTAGCTGTGCATAATACGCACCTCTAATTTTGCTTATTAGTTTTTAGAAAAAAAAAAGCGTATTATACATGGGGAATTACGGTACATCTAAAAGAGTTTCGTCAAAATGAGGTAAATTTGATAAACTTGGTTGGAATACTGACTCCAGGTACAATTACATAAAGAGCATAACTCTACTTGACCTATTCGTCAGATATTTCTTTAAAAAAAATGTTTCGTTAAAACCATGCAATTTTCGTGTAAGTTTTACCGCTTAAAAAAATAAATAATTAAAAAACGATTTACACAATTTACATTGCTCGGACTGTTGTTGCAACATTCACAAAGTTTCTGCCGTTGTACGCTCAAGCCTTCTTCAGGTGATACTTTTTTTTATTTTGAACCGAATCCAGAATATTCGTTCTGTATGTTGACGTTTCTGAAGATTGGTTCGATGACGTTCTTCCCTTGTTCATTTCCGGAAATGGGCGGACATACGACGTTCACACCCTTGATACTGAGAATCTGTTCCATTTCCTCCACCCACTGCTTGTAAATATCGTTTTTTTTTTTTTTTTTTTTTTGTGCACTTATCTGTGTCATCAACCTGGTATAAATTATTCCGTTAAGGCTGACAATTCTACAGGTCCACCCGGAACGTAATTTGCGCCAAACATCGCCATTGCTAAAAAGTGCTGCCTACCACCAAACAGTGTTTATATCTTCTGTTTAATTACCGTAAACGTTTAGCAAGCGTCGATGAATGTCAATGGATGCAATTAAATTCCTACGATAATAATATAATAAAAACATTCAAATTAGAAAAATGCGATAAGATAATTTTTTTTCACCCTTGCTATACATTTTTTTTAAAAGGGAAACTGGTTGGCTTAAGTGAAAAGGCTGCATTAATCTTATGAGCGGATGAAAGATCTTGCGATTAGCTATTGATTAAAATCAGGGCTTTTAGCTTTTTGAGGGGAATCTTTATCACTAGCAACAATACCATTTGAATTCTACAATAAAACCATATGTTTTTTTTTTTTATATCGTGTCCTTTCATGATCATAATTCTTCACAGATTCTTGTGTATTTGATGGCATGTTTTTAATCATTTCACCCCAAGTAAGTCAATGAAACCACTAAGACGAAAGTGTTTACCAAGTGTGAAAGAACATGACGAAAAGAAAGCATTATAAAGGAGAGAGAACAGTAAAAAGAACAAGAATTAAGAAGACAGAAAATAACGATTGACATTGCATTTAATTCTTTGAAGATCAAAGTCGATGAGAAAACGAGAAACCGCAAGATAGTTATGTAAATAAGAAGTGTGGTTTGGTTTCTTTTGTTTTACGGCATATCAACACCTCAATGGGTTATTTAATGCCGACAACATTTTTAGGATAGATTTGTATGAAAAGAATATGTATTCTTTGGTTTAGATTGGTTTCGTTTATTTTGTTTAACGGCATATCAACCTCAATGGGTTATTTAAAGCCGACAAGATTTTTAGGATAGATTCGTATGAATAGAATAGGTATTCTTTGTAAGAAATCAGTTTGGTTTGATTTATTTTGTTTTAAAGCATATCAACACCTCTATGGGTTATTTAATGCCGACAACATTTTTAGGGTAGATTTGTACGAATATAATATGTATTCTTTGGTTTAGATTGGTTTGGTTTATTTTGTTTTACGGCATATCAACCTCGATGGGTTATTTAATACCGACAAGATTTTTAGGATAGGTTCGTATGAATTGAATATATATTCTTTGTAAGAAATCAGTTTGGTTTGGTTTATTTTGTTTTACGGCATATCAACCACAATGGGTTATTTAATTCTGACAAAATTTCCCTTTTTTTTTAGAAATGTATAGCTGGTAATTTTTTCAGAAATGTATAGCTGGTAATATATTTTTGCCAAAAAATGTATAGCTGGATGCAGTTTATCGTCTTACCCAGGACGGTAAGAAGTGTGAGAAAAGAAACTGTTACTATAGAGCTTATGGTTACGTCTCACCATTTCAACTGTAAAATGATGAGACCTAGCTGCCAATCTAGTACAGCACTTAAATTCGAGTTTCCCGTTGCCTTCTCCATTACGAATAGTCGTTCTAAAAAACTACTCTGCTGTTAAAATCCTAGCTGAAGTGAGGTAAAGAGAGATTAATGTTTTTCTTAAGGACATTAGTACGAAAGTGTGAGTGGAAAACTAAACCGGAAGTTAAACTGAAGTCGCCTATAAGTTGAAGGCATGCGCAAACGCGTAAAATACAGTATATTTTGTCTGTACATGCATTGTTGTCATAGCTAAAATGCTTTTCCTGGAATTAATATTTTATTTACTACGGAATAAACAGCATTAAAAATAATAACAAAACAAAATTAAGAAATTAAAAAAATAATAACAAATTTACCTGCAATAGTCTTACACGGACTCCATCTTAAGTAATGCAAAAAAAAATAAATAAAATAAAATAAAAAAATAAACAGACGGATAGAAGGTGTGTGAACGCGTGTGCATACGTATATGTGTGTGCGAGAAAACATTATTCCGCAGACAACATAGACGAACGATCTATAAGTTGACACCGCCACTTGGAAAAAAATCGCTACAAAATTCCATCATTGAATGGAGGACCAGTTGGTATATTTCGCAACAACGACTAATGGAATTACGCCTAACCCATATATGTTTATGTTTGAAAAGCTGCAATACGGGAACTGTGCATGAACCATTCAACGTCCTAGTTATGCCGAAAACTTTCTCCGCGTCCTGAGAACTACATCCAACAGTAAAGCCTTTGATTTTTTTAATTGCATGGTTTTCCCCCATACCCAAACCCGGGGATGTCTATCGCTTAGCAATGGGCAAACACTGTATCTAACGAATGCTCGTCATGAGGATCAGGGAGGATAAGAGAGTGCATCCCTGTCCTTAAAAAAACTACGCAACAGAAAGCCTCTGAAATTTTGAGAAGCAACCACCACTTTGTGGTATTGGTTCGACACAGGGTGGTGACCTGTCAGGGTTCCCATTATCAAATATTTAACCACCAAAAAAAAAAATAGTGTCAAAACACTTGAAAGTATAAAATAGTTTAATGCCATTTTTTTTTGGGAATATTAACAGCAATACATTTTTGAAAAAAGTTACCAGCAATACATTTTGAAGGAAAATATTACCAGCACTTTTTTCGAAAAAAAATTACAAGGAAAAAAATCTTGTCGGCATTAAATGACTCATTGAGGTGATGATATGCCATAAAACAAACCAAACCGAAATTGTCTGAAAATAACCGGGATTGACGAACATCTGAAGATGGTCGGAAAAAATGCTTAATAAAAACGAAGTAGACATTTTTCAACTGTAGATGATTCACCGGTTCTCTTTGAAAAACCGTGATACGGACTTAAGCTAAATCAACCATCAAGATAAACCAGCAGGCGAGGTTCGAATTAAATTCATTGGTAGTTTTATTAGAAGATAGTTGGTTTGATTACCAATGGGAATAGAAAGATTGGTTATCTTTGCTTTTATTGGTTAAAAAATACGCGCTTTTATATTCATTATATGATTGTTGATCGTCGAATCCAGTTTTTTTTTTTAAATTGATAATCAAATGCATAACATGTTCATAAAATGTGAGCATAACGGCATTATACACATAGTAGAAAATACCCGTAATTATACACATTTAATTATACACAATTATTACAACAATATACACATTTAAACAACCTAAATACACACATAGGCTTACGTATATTCACTCACATAATATGAACATTCAAGTGCATTTGGGTAATATTTAAAAAAAAAAAAACTGGATTCTGTCAAGAGTGATAATGAATATAAAAGATTTTTGTTTCTATTGCCACAGTAGGGAAAACACGAGAGAGGGATTGGCCAGAGTTTTTATTCAACGATTCTCTTAACCCGACGCTGTCAAGGTTGATTTATAGCCGTATCAGGTTTTTTCAAGCAATTACTCGTCCAAACTTCTATTTTTATTATTTTTTTTTACATTGTCATCGTTAACGATTGACGTTTTAAATATACTCCTTGGATATATAAAGTAGTTATGGAGGAGTGTTCCTTCACTTCAACAGTCCAAAGACATCATAGAATAGTCCCGACTCTAGTACAATTGGTACAGAAATCAAACTTATTTAAAGATAAGTGTTTATGAGTTTGGTGGTTAAATATTTGATAATATAACTCTTCATCTCACCAGCCATTCGAAACAATACACAAATTGCTGATTTCGTCACAGCGTTTTAAGCGATGCACTCTCTGACCTCCCTGATCCTCAGTCTTCGTTAGATACAGTGTTTCATTGAAAGCGATAGACATCCTCTTATATGGCAGGGGGATGCTGGAAAATCTCCTCAGGGAGAAGGAGAAAACTGTCGGCATCAGAAATGTGGTTCTACAGTTCTTTTTCCAGTAATGAGTTAAATTCCGTTAACTTGTTTCAGAAAATATACCTACCTCCAGAATCAGATCTTGTTCGTATTAAGTTTAATTAAGACTAGTTTTTTTTCTTGGTTTTCTTGTTATAAAATCAGAGACGTAGGGTGAATGTTTGTTTGGATTCCAACATCGGGTTAAAGCATAATCACGTAGTTATAGACATTTGAACTCTGTGAGAAAGCGAAACCATTTTCATACTCTGTGAAACAGGTGAAAACATTGAATGGAAATTGTTAAATAAGCAGTTCTACAGATTGAGTGAAAAGTAACTCCCTATTTTATATCATCGACATTCCCCTGTTGTTTGTACAATTTATAGTTAGAGGGGTAAGTTCATCACACATAAAATAGGAAGTTACTTTTCAATCAACCTGTATATATATATATATATATATATATATATATATATATAGTTAAGTTATGAACAATTTGGTAAACCGAATTGGTAAATCCAAGGAGGATGAAATCCTGAGAGCTCAATGTGAAGAACAGAGCTAATATTTAATGAAAAAACAGACACTTCATTGTTGGAAGTGTTACCTGATGATCCGAAATCCTTTAAAAGGATTTTGGTGAAATAAATTATTGTAATGGTACCTTAAAGTGTCTGTTTTTCATTATATATATATATATATATATATATATATATATATATATATATATTGTTGAGGGGTCCACCCCTTTTTATACAAATGAACTCACCCAGTATATACATATACTATTGCAAGAGTAAGACGAGAGCAAGACCGAAGGGTCGGGTCCAGAGTAAAAGGTTGTAGGTAACCGGAAGAGTGGGGGGTGAGGTAACAGCGAGGAGTCAAGCGAGCGAGCACGTAGACTCAGTAAGAAGTCATACAACGATACTTCAATACCAAAGACTGTATATATATATATATATATATATATATATATATATATATATATATATGGCTACTAACCCGTATTCCTGGAACTACTAACCTGCTTTACCAGTTTGTATTATTACGTTAATACATTATTTTCATATTCATTCCTAGTTTATTTATTGGTACCGGATTTCAACCCGAATCCACAACATATATATATATATATATATATATATATATATATATATAAAATATAAAAAGTGAACACTCAAAGTCAACAGGCTGTTTCACAGGCTGGACGCAATCGACAGAAGGCCTGATTATTATTATTATTATCATTATTATTATTATTATTATTATTATTATTATACCTCGGTTTCAACATTAACTTATGCTCAGGCGAGTTTATCAATTGACCTCCCAACGCTTTATTTTAAACAAACAAAAAACCATGAACGCCATATTAATTTTTAAATGAATAAACAAGCAAAGCTTTGGTAGATCAATTGATAAAAATAGCCTGAAAACATCGTAGGGTTGAAACCAAGTTAGCGAAATCAACTGATCTCCTAATTTTTTGATATATATATATATATATATATATATATATATATATATATATACATATATATATATATATATGCATGAATTTTTCATTAAAATCGACAGACAAGGTATTACAGTTAAGCTTTTATTTTACTTTTACTGGTGTTCAAACAAGAGCTTTGTTTTCTGGACAAAGAGTATATAAAAACTGACCAATTCACCCAAATAAAAAAAATCAAAATTTATTATCTATTATAAAAAATTTAAGACAGCTAACATTAACCTCAAAAATAACAACACACCAGTTAAGTCAAAATTGCAAAGAACGAATATTATCTATGAGTTCAAATGGCCCTTAAGGAATTGTGTTCCTGATTAAACCGGACTCATAAATAATTACATCGGTTACACAACTACATGTTTATCCAGACGCCTCACG
Source organism: Acanthosepion pharaonis (assembly GCA_903632075.3). Classification (NCBI taxonomy): domain Eukaryota; kingdom Metazoa; phylum Mollusca; class Cephalopoda; order Sepiida; family Sepiidae; genus Acanthosepion; species Acanthosepion pharaonis. The sequence goes on along the minus strand of CAHIKZ030005270.1, from coordinate 2,106,305 downwards.
TTACACCTATCTGATCACAGCTCCATTAGAACCCATTTAAACACACACACAAACTTACCAGACTGCATTAGAAACATACTAGTAGAAAACACAAATATATTAACTGCATCCACTTGTAAAAAAAGATAAAAATAATGGAAGCTTTAATAATAAAAAAGAAAAAGCCAACTCTTAACAATATTAACTACGAACAAGGCCACAATGTGCTAACCGTATTCGGAAATTAATAACATCTCTACAACACACTAAAACATACAGATAATACACACACTCAATTAAGCTGAAAAATCGAATCATCCTTGATAATGGCTAAAGGTATAGCCGAAAGCGCTCGGGACTATAAAACATTTGGATTATTTTTACACACCCTTTGTCCAGAAATAAAGCTCTTTTCGAACACAAGAAAAATTAAATAAAAAGCTTAACCATAGTAACTTGTCTGTCGTTTTTAATGAAATGTGCATAAACGAATGATTGCTACCTAAATATACAACTATATATATATATATATATATATATATATATATATATATATATAGAGAGAGAGAGAGAGAGAGAGAGAGAGAGAGAGAGAGAGAACAAAAATCCATTGGTATATAATCCAAGTGGATCCTAGTAATATAAAATCTTAAAACTGATCCACAAAAAGAGCTCAATGTATTTATTATTACAGAACAAATAATTAATAAACAATAAAATCACAAATAACCTCACATGAGGAATAGCCTATTTAGACAGACGAAAAACACAGGTCGTCTGTCTTATCAACCCCGGTATGGACTGAGTTCGTGTCGGAAATAGAAATTTTACTGTGAAAGCTAAAAAAAAAACAAAAAAAAACAATGATACAGAATTTATCCATTTCAATGTTTCAGTCAGACAAAGGGCACGAGGAGGCGGTCAGGGGAAACATACACACACACACATGCACACATACACACACACACACACACACATATATATATATATATATATATATATATATATATATATATATATATATATATATATATATATATATATAGATTCAGGTCTGAAGCCCAAAGAAAAAACCCCGATACGAGTAATATATATATATATATATATATATATATATATGGAGAGGGAATATAATAAAAAATATTAGAAAGAAATAATGTAACAGTCGGTTATAATTATGTACTGATGGGTAAACGTTGAAGATGTAGGAAGGCTTAATTAAAAATTTTCAGTTTTAAAATTTCTGGTTTCTGACGTGTCTAGACGCACAGCTCAGCCAGTCTCGTTCGGTTTCTCAACGCTTGTGTTTTTATCGCTTTTTTTTTTAATTATCGCTTATTACAACAACAGAAGATTTGTTAAGAAAAGTGAGAAGCTGCAATGACCTGGACGCAAATTTACCGTTGATGATTAAAAAAAAATCAGTGATTTATACATTTTCCTCTCACTAAATTGATTTCACTTTTAATTAAAACACCATTTTCAAAATCGAAATTGTAGTCTGATGTATTACGATGAACGTCAAATTCCCCAGGGTTGTTCTCCAAAAGATATCTTGTTTTCATATATATATATATATATATATATATATATATATATATATATAGAGAGAGAGAGAGAGAGAGAGAGAGATAGATAGATAGATAGATAGATAGATAGATATTTAGTGGAATAAATTATGACCATGGAATATTAGTGTTTAAGCCTTTTTATATATATATATATATATATATATATATATATATATATATATATATATATTTTATATTATATAGAATCCTCGAACTGACAACTGTGTATTTTCTGTTACTATCATTACAGGTAAGAGTGTAGATGCCTGCTTTAGTTTGATTAACAAAAAATAAGAACAAGCTAATTTTAAAATTCAGAGGAAAATAACTGAAAAACAGCTTTGTCGTCATCAGTATCTGATTGCTAAACAAGAAACATGTAAGACAGTTTTACATATCAAAGGATGAAAGTAACTTTGAAAAAACATTTTTGTTGATCATCAACATTTGATTAACAGCTATCAGATATTTTTGCAACATTAAACAAAATAACATCAAACGTAGTAACGTTTGATTTTTATATATAAAGCTATAACTAAGGATTTTGACGAGTTCTCGGTTTGCTTACGTTTTCCGCGAGAATTAGTATTCAGGTTACTTAAATGGTTTATGTCTCTGTCTCACACCAGAAGGTTTTTCTCACCTGAGTGCCAGCCTTCAAATCTACAAATCTATCATTCGACCTTGCATTGAATAATCTTGCCATATATGGTCTGGCGCCCCTGCTGTTCATCTCGAGGCTCTCAACAAAATCCAGATACGGATATGCAATATGATAGGCATCTCGTCTACAGTCACTTTCTTATAGACGTGCTGTGACTTCCCTCTGTCTTTTCTACAAATATTTTCAAGGCAACTACTCTAAGAAAAGCAGTCGTATAAGACTGACATTTTAGATATTTCTGAACGAGTTTTGGCACTATGTATGACATCTGTATCAAAGAAAATTATTTAAGAACATGAATCGAGTTAAGTAGGATATGCAATGTGATAGAACCTGATCTGGCATCTCGTCTACAGTCACTTTCTCACAGAGGTGTTGTGGCTTCCCTCTGTCTTTTTTACAAATATTTTCATGACAACTGCTCTGACGAGCTACTTTCACTGGTACCCCAACTGCATGAATTTAAACGTGCTACTAGGTTGGCATCTCGGTCCCACCCTTTCACTGTCGAAACGGCTAAATGTAACCACTTTTTCTACTCCAACAGATTCTTCTCTCACACTTCCCGACAGGGCAACTCCCTTCCTTCTACTTGCCTCCCTGATAGCTATAATCTTCAAATATTCAAATGTAATGTCAATCGACAGCTTCTTATGCCTGATCTCTATCCTTCTTTATATATTTTCCTCAAAAAACCCTCTTTACTCTTTGCTCTTATCCTCTGTAACCCCCTGCGTGCTAGTGGCACTCCCGCCTTGTTTGGGGTGAAATGCTTAAAAAAATGTTTGGGACAAATTAAATAAAAAAAACACAGCATTTAGTGTAATTTTAAGAAACAGGAAGTTTCCCTTAGAAACAAAGAAAAATATGCTGAACTTCAATCAATCAATGGCAGACAATTTCTTCAATGATTAAAAGGCGACTTCAAGCAACAGTAAAGATTCTACAGAAAAATACGGAAAAGACCAGAGATCTAGAATGTGAATAAGGAGGAAGTCTCCAGGAAAAAATCGCTAGGAATATTTTTAAAAAATAGTTTTAAAAAAAAAAGATAGTCAGAATGCAAGATTTTACTGAAATGTAGCGGGTCCCAGCAATAACCAGCTGTCCAGGCAGAAGTACAGAGAACTTATCTAAAACAGTAGCTCCATATTGTTTAGCTAACGTATACACTCTCAGCACTCATCAAATTAAACCAACTTGTTATAGTCGAGCGTTGACTTATTTCTTGGCAGATGTTAATTGTAATATTGCAGTAACCTGAGCAGTAATAATGGAAACGAAAAGGACACTCGTACTTGAAATCTAGAAAAAAGAGAGTTGAAATTTCTGGAACACATAATGAGGAAAGAGAGCTTGGAGAATTTGAAACTCACAAGAATATTTTGACGACAAGAGGAAAACACTGAATAACTTTACCTAAGAAGACTATGTAAATGGCTGGCAGACCATGGACAGAGACGGATAGTAAACATTGCTTAGAGCTACGAAAGTTGTGGAGAGCCATGATCGCTGAAAGGAGATGATAAATAGAAGATTAGAATTATTTTCTTATAAATAATTAAGAGGCGCTACAAGATTTTTTTTTAAATAAGCACCTTAGGATTTTAGCCAGTACTCGTGTTGCTTAACTTTTGCTAAAAAAATCGTATTCAAGTTGTTTAAATATGTTGCTCAGCCTTCCTCATATCACTATACCAGGAACTACTACTATCGTCTTCTCACTAAGAATTATGTTTTTGTAGTATTAAGTAACACAATTCATATGGTTTGTATTGCCTACTTATATTGTCCCCATCAAGGAAATTTTGCCGACTACTTGTCAGTAATGGAGATGAGGGAAGTGTATGAGAGAGAATCCCCAATCCTAGCATTTACAAATACGAAGTGAAAATTCTCACTGAAACATTTTGGAAATAGAAATCCTACTTTCTTACTAATAGGTTATTCGTCAATTCACGGTCCAATTAAAAGACACTGCCACATTCCGTTACTTTTTTTCTTTTTTCGCAAGAATTCTGACCGTCAAATGAGCCTATGAAATACACACTTGTGCAAATTAATTGAAAAAAAAAACGCTTTAGTTTCCTTTCTTTCACCATACGGTCAGTCTTAGATCCACTGGAGTGACAGAATGTAATCGAATTTTTTTTTTCTCAAAGTCATTTGCAGTAGTGTATAGTAATACGAATCTATTTTCGGGGTGTATGAAAAATGTGTTTGGCCTTGAAAAATATTGCGTCATCCGTGATTGCATTAGATTTTTAAACGCCTAGACACTATTTTCTCGACAGTCGATTAGTTGTCCTACGGCCAATGTCTGCGATGGACGTTACTCCAAGGAAGCGTACGAAAAGTGTAACGCTGCACGAACACACTGGAAAACCTTGCCAGTGAGCAAATCAAAGTACTGTAGATTGACCCGAAACTCTCCTGATTTAAATCGTGGTCAATCTGCAAGGAACGACTTCGTGGAATGGATATACGAAGTACTAACATGTGCACTGGGTCATATTTATTGGAAAAATAGGGGAAAAAGAAATAATAACGGAATTATTCGTTTTGTTTCAATTAATTTGCATTTGTATCGTATTTCAGGAATACGATATTTTAAATGAGGTGTGTGGCTGTTCTTTTTCTTCCTAAAACATTACCTTAATTTGATCTCCTCTATTTCATACACACAGTGTTGCATAAAGATTACAGTAGGATAGAGTGTAAAACGAATGGCATATACTTATGTTGTTGGATTGACCATAAAATCAGACAGTGGGGCCCGGTCAAGATCAGATGATGAGGTTCAGGCTCTAGTCGCAGTTTTCACAGAGAAAACTTTGATAGAAAGATGCAGACTCATTTTGGTTTTCAAAGGAGTCTTTTGATGTTCAAGATAAGCGATAAAGAAAGTATGGAAGCCAGAAAAAGCAATTACGACTTGCATTAATGTGGAACATAATACATGCGATAAGCATACTATCACCAGCAGAGACAGTAATAAAATTAACTGTGTTAACGCACACATACACACACACACACACACATATATATATATAACACGCATACACACAAACACGCACATACACACGCACACACACACACATATATATATAACATATATATGTGTGTGTGTGTGTGTGTGTGTGTGTGTGTGTGTGTGTGTGTGTGTGTGTGTGCGTGTTTGCAAAAATTTCAGATAGAGTATATCTGTAAAAGGACAATATGAATAAAGACAAAAAGAAAAAGTTATCTTAGCCGTCACGTTTCGTCCTCTGGGGGACTTTATGAAGGCAAATCATTTCACTTCGAGTCCTCCATAACTTGCCTGACTTATCAGTTAACTTGATGAATATTTATGAGCGTCCCTATATCTAAAAAATTTGAAAAAAACTAATAACAATATTTGTTCCAAAATAAAGTCCAGTGCCGAAAATTTTAACAGAGGAATCTATAGGAAGTAATTTCCTATTAATTTCTCAATCAGCCATAACTGTAAACTAGTGATGAGTTTGCAAATCTATCTGGTAAAAAAAGTCAATTTAGGTTTTTTGCTACTGCGATTTGAACGTACACATTGCGAGTCTAAATTTATACTTGCTTGCTCGATTCTTACTTTATTATCGTTTTTACCCAGTACAAGACCTAAGAGCCTCTCAAGGTAGAGTGTTACTAAATAAAGTTGTTGAAAGTAGGAAACAGTTGACACGGGTCTTGAAAAGATGATGATTGTAGTGATCAGGGAAGCATTCTTACGTGTGTCAGTTCCACAAAACAGCAGTTCTTGCGAAGAAGCTCTTTGGATGGAAATTAATTTTTAGCAGTGGAATACGAAGTCAATGAGAATTACTCGACCCTGTATGCGCGGTATGTTGGATCTTAGCTGTAAAGATCTGAACTATGAAAGTAGCTCGTCATAAGTTTTGCCAATGCAATAGCAGTAAAGGCTTGCGAAATCTGTATGTGTGGGAAAGGGGTACGTTGAAATGACGCATCAAATATTCGACTGAGGGAAAGATGTTGTAGGATGGGAAACATTTTAGCACGCACGGTGCTGCGTAGAAACATCTCAACGCTATCAAATTTGGAAAGTGAGAACTGGGCATCTTCAATCCAGATATGGCAGCCATACTCCATTTTTGGTTTATTACGACTCATATAAAAACAGGTCATCGTAAAAAGAGTTAGATACTTTCTGGAGCGGTATGTGGAACCCCGTTAAAAATTGTAGAAGATTCAATAGACTTAATGCCCCTAAAATCTCAATTCTGTACCGACATAGGCTCATACAGAAATTAACTCATTTTTGTGCAAAAGGTAGGCTCCATTTTTAATTTTCCCATTCACATTTATTAACCAATCAGCGACGTTATCTCAGACGCTATCAAAAGCCTTCAAATTTCAGACGGCCACACGTGTATTGTCATCTACAAAATTTCGTGAGATCCCTCCAGAATAAGGATTAACAATATGTTCACTTCTAAAAATAGATATCTAAAAACTAGGAAAAATATTTATTAACGAGTAAACGTCTATGTAAATCTAACCTTTAGATCCCATGAGCCTTTATGTTGTTATAAATGCGATCGCATAAATTCACAAAGTTAGTATTCAGTTTCGGTAAACCTTTGACCAGGTTTTACTGTTGTTTTGTATACAAGCTGACGACTCACACTTTCGTATAATTAATTACTCAACATTTCACATATATTATTAACTTCTTGCAGTAGCCCCGCGATTTTAAAGTAGATTAAGTAACACGAAAACATACGAACTGGGTTATGTAAAAAAAACTGTCAGTAGTAGTAATAACACAGCTTTCTGACGACAACTGGAAAATTACGCGCATCCATAAAACAACATAAATACACGACTCTCTCGTTAAGTATGAACATTCTGTTTTTCTGTCATACTAACGCAACTTTGTTGTAAATAGCAAAAACAAAATAGTTTTGTGGGGCTTTGTTTCACGAGAATCTTTGTAATTAGTTTCTTTTAACCTGAAAGAAAATACACAATAGTAAAATTTATTTAAAATTTGTAGAGCTGTGTCTGAAGATTATTTCTTTCTTCGTTTTCTACACGTACAGGTACAAAGGAACCGAGCATTTTTCCAGCCCCTTTTAGGGATGGGTCGTATATAGGAGCATCACTTTAGGTCTGGGATGAATTTGAGTCCCAGTAGACATTCAAAGAAAGGAGCCTCATTGAGAATACGTATGGGTGAGCGTTAAACCATCCGGAATAAAGCAAACACATTTCCAGGGATCTTCAGAAATATTCTGTTCGTTTTGTGCCACAAAATATTTTTAGGACTACTGCATTCGACCATTTTGTTTTAAGATTAATCCTGTATATTTTCTCTATCTCTTTGGCTTTCTCTCTTCAACTTTGTAGCGATATTGACAATTAATAGCGGCTTTACGCATAAACAAAGCAGAAAATTAAATTTCGAATAGGACGCCATCATACCTGTGCCATATATTCTTTCAACCAATGTCTGTATAATAATGTACTTTGAATTTAAATACATTTTTTTATTCTTCAGTTACAGATATTTAAAATCTCATAAAATTTCGTTATAGATTCTTTTTAAAAAAAAATGAAATACTCATGGAAGAGGCGTAGTGGATAGCGGCTCGGATTGAGGATTGAAGAATCGGAGAGCCGAGTTCGAATTCCAGTCGAACCCATTACATTCACTTACGTGTCCTTGGGGAAGGTGTGAATCATCTTCTTCTCCCTCCAGCTATGTGTACATAGCAGGACAGACTGGGTTCTATAGCCTTGGATAGTAACTGGTCTAGAGCAACTCTGAATTCAAATCCGGAGTGGAGCCCCTAAGGCGGATGGACGGCACTTTGTGCTACCTTCCGGCACTTCCAGCCGCACTGGTACCAAACTTTATTGGTTTAGCCTCTCCTTTGGACTCTGCTAGCAAGGTCGAGATGGGGGACTAGACGTCCGGGCAGCCCTAGTTGTCCGTCTTAACCCGATATTTCTAACTGGGCCACATTTAGAAGGTTATGTGCGGCTTTTATCAAAAGCTATCACCATATCGCACACATATGATTGGGATGCGTGTATCTAGGTACTCTTATCAGAATTGGTATCTCAATCTAGGTGCTCTTATCAGAATTGGTATCTCAATCTAGGTACTCTTATCAGAATTGGTATCTCAATGGTTAAATTGTGCTTCCTATATTTGTACTTTTGGCGGCACGCTACTCTTTCGCTTAATAATGATAATAATAATCATTTTATTCTTGCTGCACAGGACCAAATTACCATGCACACATACTGAAATATTGTGTTAACCCGAAATACAGATTCTATGATAGATATCCAAAAACAATTAACCATCTTGTATCAGGTTGCCCGATGTTAGCACCTACTGAATATAAAACTCGATATGACAGAGTGGGCCAATATGAATATGCAACCTTTATAGGGACGAAACTGTAAGAAACTGATATGAATATCGCCCAGATCAGGTTGCAGAGATAGAATCTGTAACAATTTTATGGGGCTTTGCAATGCACACAGACAGAACAATCAAAACTAATAACCCAGACAAAGACCACACGGACTTGCTTATTGACATGTCAGACCCTGCAGAATGTAATGTACCTTTGAAGATCTTCAAAAGATTATCAAAATACAAGGATCGTGAAGTGGAAATGTCACAAAATGTGGTACATGAGGATATCAATAATTCAAGTTGTAGATTGGATCGCTCGGTTTGATTGGAAAACGTTCCGATAGAATCAGTGAAGGGATTCCTGGAAGCCCATGCCTTAAAGAAATACAAAAAATAGTAATCACAAGTACAGCTCACACATTACGAAAAGCTTTATCTTTGTAAAATGTGTGTGACCTGCGATCGTTTGATTTTTACAACAATAAGTGGAAACTGTCATGAAGCCATTTCTAATCTTAGGTCACTGGTTGGGACCCGGAAGAAAATGCGTATACAATAGAAATCTAAGAAAATAATAATAATAATAATAATAATGATGATGACCAAAATGATTGATGTAACTCTTTCAATATTTTTTAACAGTTAAGAGAAAAACGCGATTTAAGAAAAGAAAAAGCAAAGAAAAAAAACAGTGTTTAACAATGTTAAACAATATTTCGAAACATCAAATCCTCAGAGGAATTAATCAATCTGCTTGATTAATTCCTCTTAGTAACTAATCAATAAACAGAAAATTCCAAGATGAACAAGCTCAGCATCCAATTAAGCAGGGTTTCAGTTTCATGCCTTCACCCTGGCGGCGTTTTATTCATTTTGATGCGTTCATTACAGGTATAGCCGTTTTTTTCATTACAAGGCAAAGTTTCTTTTGGGGCCCTTTTTTTCTGTCAGCTATCTTCCCTCCACATAGCCGTATTTATTTTACCCTTTCCCTTAGCGAGAGAGCCTCTTAACTTTGTCTTAAGACAGAATACAGCGGCCACTCTGAAATCATTTGATGGTATGACGAGTCCAACTAAAATCATTTTTCTTATTTTGTTTGTTTGTTTTTTTTTTGATATTTTTAGTTTGCTTTTAGGCTCATCCTGCCATCTTCATCGAGTCTTATTTACAGATTTTTATATAGAGATTTTTATTCTCATTGAATTTTTATACCATTGGGATGTGTTTATATAGGTCCCCTGAGTGTATGCAGTATTATGGTGTATGGATGATTGAATGAGGTTGGATGAGTTCTTATGGTGGATGCGCAATTTCTAACGAGTGAACGGGTCGGGAATGGGATTAGCAACGTATAAGATAGTGACGACATTTCCCCCTTTTAGGCCTTGTGCCAAAATTGTATTTTTTTTTACAAAAAATCTCGATACGTAACGTTTGTACAAAGACATACCATTTTTTTTTTAGATTAATATATTTTTATACTTGTAAAATCTTTTTAAAATATAACTTGAAGAAGACAGACATTCTGTCGAAATATTGTTTAACTATGTTTTTCTTTTAGTTTTATTTTCTAAAATCGCGCTCTTTTTTAAAATGCTGTAATAATAATAGCAATAATAATAATAATAGTGGAGTCATAGTTTTTTGTGTATATAAAATAAGCTTTATAGTAAAGTCCTGTAAAAATAAAAATAAAAATATTTTTGATGCATATTTTTATAAAACTTCATCTGCTGTTAACGATATAAACAAATATAAAATAAAATAAATATATTGAGTTCCGTATATTTGTAACCCAGCGTCACATTTTTGGCGTGCAGCGTTCTTAATCAATCATAATAATGATAATGAGATGAAACGGAGGAAAGACAAACTTAGAACACGCAAATATAATGATGGACAGAAAACATGAAAGTGCTATTACTATGCCAACATCCAAAATAACATTGTCTTTCTTATTAATTGATCAGACATCGAACAACGAATGTTAACCTAAACACTTCATCATATTTGCGTCTCTCCCCGGTCTCTCTTTTCGCGCGCACTGTTTGGAACTTACTCAAGCCTAATCATAAAAATCGATTATCAATTATGTAATCATAATTAACCCAATGTTATTATTGCAATCAGTCTTTGGATACGATGTTCGTTCTTTGCCTCATTTTGATGCAAATGAATTTGTAGAGCAAATAGAATCATCTCTTCTGACGTCAGCATAAGCAGCAATTATATTCTCCGCTAAGTATAAGTGAAATGGGTTAAGAAAGTTCTGGGAAGCGACACAGGAATCTGGGATTCTGGGATAGATTGTGAGCATAGGAATAGCCATCTCCGTTATTATAAAACCAGGCATTCCGGGAGAATCGATAACATTGTCTGTCCTTGAAAAGAAACATTTTAATTAACCGTGTTAAGCTTGACTTTAAGAGTTTGTGAAAAGACTTCAGTTTAATATTTGACAAATGCAATTAAATCCTACATTGTATAATAACATAGTTAATTGTGGATGCAATTCCGTTGTACCGTTTGACTCTCACTCTCACTCACTCACTCTCTCTTTCTTTCTCTCTCTCTCTCTCACACACACACATTCACTCACACATTCGTCCCTCTCTCTCTTTCCAGAAATATTATAGGTACTATCCAAATCGTTAGGAAATTTGAAGAGATTAATCAGTTGATACATCTATAATTTTAATTAGTGTTTCCCCGTTCTCGATGGACATGGAAAACATTCCTCGAAATCTCTCAACATGGAAGGAACTAATCTAACGTTTCTCTCATTTTTCTTTCTTTCTTTGAGAAAATAATTACATATATATATATATATATATATATATATATATATATATATATATATAGAGAGAGAGAGAGAGAGACAGAGAGACAGACAGACAGAGAGAGACAGAGATAGAGAGAGAGGGAGAGACAGAGAGAGACAGAGACAGAGAGAGAAAGAGAGAGGTGGAGATAGATAGATTAATAAAATAATTAATTCACCGATTCTACCTCTATTGTGATGTTCGCAGGGAATTCCTTCTACTGGCTGGAGAGCATAAGTGCAAAGCCGACATTTTTAAGCATTTACTTACAAAAACACTTTGCCGTAAAACAATATATATATATATATATATATATATATATATATATATATATATATATATATATATATATGAATAAAATGACAATAGGAAAAACTGGTAATTACTGACGCGTTTCGTCCAATGTGACATTATCAAAGCAAAAATACGAAATTATTCATAAATATTGTCTTTTATTGGTTAAATCAGAGAAATTTTCATATATATATATATATATATATATATATAAAATTCTCTGATTTAACCAGTAGAGAAGACAATTTAATATAAATATATTAATTTAAATAAAAACAGACCACTTTAAGGTTCCATGTAATAAATTATTTCACCACATCCCTTTTAAAGGACTGCGGATCATCAGAATTTACTTCCAAAGGTTGAAACAAAAAATGAAAAGAAGCTAAAATGAAAAGAAACAAAAAATGAAAAGAAAAAAGTCTCTTTTCATTTTTTGTTTCAACCTGTGAAAGCAAAGTCTGATGATCTGCAATCCTTTAAAAGGCCTGTGGTGAAATAATTTATTACATGGAAACTTAAAGTGGTCTGTTTTTATTTAAGTTATTTGCTCTGGATTTACATTGAGCTCTCTGGATTTTATCCTCCTTGGGTTTACCCATACGGATTACCTAGTTTCATAAACTATATATATATATATATATATATATATATATATATATATATATATATATATATATCCATTACATTCACTTACGTGCTAATACCCTTGGGAAAGGTATGAATCCTCTTCTTCTCCCTCCATCTATGGGTAAAATAGCAGGACAGACTGGGTTCTATAGCCTTGGGTGGCAACTGGTCTAGGAGAAGGACAACTCTGAATTCAAAACCTGCGGAGGGTCGTTTGGGGATCTTGTGGCATTCGGTGCACCAGGTCTCTGTATTCGGCCCTTCAAAAAGTGTGGATGGTCCTGCACGAAAACTTCACCACTATAATCAAATCTCATGTCCTGGTGTCGGGCTGTCGGTTTCCTAGGAACTGATCTGCTTGACCCTCATACGTCGAATTCGACGGGAGAGTCGAGTATATATATATATATAGAGAGAGAGAGACAGACAGACAGACAAAGACAGGGAGAGAGAGAGACATAGATAGATAGATAGATAGATAGATAGATAGATAGATAGATAGATAGATAATTAATTCACGGATTTTAGCTTTATTTTGATATTCGCGGGGAATTCCTATCTACTGGCCGGAGAGCAATGAGTGCAGCAAATGTAACGGCCTTTTCATTTATTATTAAATTTATTGAACACAAATTAAATTATTTTAAAATGACTTAAGGTTAACTATGGCTTACGCGTTCAAGAATGTTTAAATCTTAATTTTGAGATGAAGCGAACTAGGATGACGTGGAACAACTCAGTGGCCATCCTGGTCATCAAACCTAACACCACCAGACATTTTCTTATAGGCTGTACTGAAGAATCTTGTTTACACGCTCAAACTGAAACCAGCTACTGAATTAAAGCAAGCATTTCCTGGTAAATTCTCTTAATTTAATGTAGAAATGTATGGAATGCTTTGTGTCGCTGATATGGATCAGAGTTGTATCCATCAGGAATGGGAATATTTTGAAATATGGTTTTTAGTTATTTAAACATAACAAATCATGTTGTTTTGACAAGAGAATAGTTATATGTTTTCTTAAATTCATTTTTGTTCAATAAAATTTAATAATTACAAAACGCCGTTACATTTGCTGCTCCATATATATATATATATATATATATATATATATATATATATATATATATATCGACTCTCCTGTCGAATTCGACGTATGAGGGTCAAGAGATCAATTTCCAGGAAAATGACAACGACACATGAGATTTGATTATAGTGGTGAAGGTTTCGTGCAGGACCATCCGCACTTTTTGAAGGGCCGAATACAGAGACCTGGTGCACTAAGTGCCACAAGGTTTCCAAACAACCCTCCGCAGGTTTTGAATTCAGAGTTGTCCTTCTCCTAGACCAGTTGCCATCCAAGGCTATAGAACCCAGTCTGTCCTGCTATTTTACACAGAGCTGGAGGGAGAGGAAGAGGATTCATGCCTTTCCGAAGGGTATTAGCACGTAAGTGAATGTAATGGATTCGACTGGAATTCAAACTCGGACACTCGGACACTCTTTGGGTCCTGCAACTGGAGCTAACCAACGGCTTTATCCACTGTGCTATGTGTGAGTTCAATGCCCGGTTAAGGCGGTGGAGAACTTGGAGAGGGGAATTAACAGGAGATAACTGATAACTGACATCCATTAAACATGGCACGTGGAACTAGAACAGTCTACCCCAGTGCGCGAAATAAAGGGTTCAGTTCGACATTCCAACCACCTGAAGAAGGCCGGAGCGTACAACGGCCGAAAAGTTGTAATAAATATGGCAACAAAGATGAGGACAGTAGTCCGAATAATGTAAATAGTGTACATAATACCTCATCTCAGAAATATAGACAGATACCAAACAGGAAAGATTAAAAGATTTTGAATTCTGTCAAGGTTGGAAAGCGAAGATTGAGCAGATTCCTTCCATATATGGCAACAATACTTTATTTTTGGTCTAATCTGATTCTTGAAAAAGTAAATAATGGCTGAAAAAATCAGCTACTTTTGGAGCGATAGAATGAGCGAGCAATTTTTCCTACATCTTTAGCTAGGGATCGTTTATATGAGTTCCTCTTTAGGTCTGGATTGAACTCGATGGCCCAGCAGATATTCAAAGCAAGAAGCCGCGTTGAGTGTACAACCGTCCAATTCAGGGTTTGATCGTAGATAATGAACCGAATATTGGTATTAAAAGACCTTACAGGTCAAGTCTGGATTTGAACCCGCCTCGTATATATGCCTTCAGAATCTACTTATATACGTACGTAGTTTGTTTTTCACGTGCAATTGTGTCAGAACATTCAAAACTTGCAATCTAGAGCGGAAGGTGTACGTCATTCTGTGAAGACATTTCTAAGAACGCAATTCAAAATCGGTTTGCATGCATAGGTTGACGAATCGATCAATAAATTTTGTTTTTCATATCACACATCTGGCAACCATGGGAAAATACAAAAAAAAAACATTTTTCTTCAAGTGGCTGATTTTTATTTTAGAAAAAATGCTGAATAAGAAACTGAATTAAAAAAAAAATCTGAAGTAGTCTTTCGTGGTTGAAAAGTTACGGCCAGTCATAAATTACCGAATATTTGCCTTAAATAACATTGTTAAAATATAAAGCAAATGAATTTGGCACCATAGAGGTGATATAAAAACTAACCTCTTTAAAGGAATATACACCTAACCGTGCATGCGTTCGTGTCTGCGTGTGTCACGTAAGCCATTAGGGACGTAAAGCCATCACGTTTACTACAGGCGTAGCAGCAGTGGTATGTCTAGAGCAAGATAACCTGGCGGAGCCCATTCCTCTTTAGGCTGATTTCTGGAGTTTTCCTTCTCCTATACTGGTTGCCACTTCTAGGCAAGCTAACTGCTATTTAACCCATAGATGGGGGAAGAAGAATGCATGCTTTTTCCAAGGGCATTAGAGCGAAGTAGACGAAACAAAAGCAAACGGGAATTGAACTTGACACACGTAATTCACTTTCCGTGCTGATTTCATTACACGATTCACACCTCCATTTGCCTGCGCAAGACATGATAAATAGCTTTATCTACTTTTCCCGGATTCTCTCTTTATGAAAACAACCAAAAAATATCCAAAAATTACGTAGAAGCCTAGGAATGATTTTATACCATTACGTCAATGTCACTTTCCAGCCATCAGAATCGAACATTTTTTTGTTGTCTTCTCAATTCTTATGCCCTGGAGTCAACGCCGGATTATCCCTTGGGCTAGAATAGGCTGCAACCAAGGACCCCCAGGCTTTTATAAAAAAAATGATTTTAATTTTCTAGATGTTATAACTTCTAAACTCATATTTGATTTTGCATAAAGGAAAACAAAGTAAAGAATGTTTAAGCTTGTCTCATTGTTTCAAGTAGTTTATTTTTATAAAGCAGTGATTTTAATTTTCTAGATGTTAAACAGTTTCATAAAGTCAAATATCAATAAGACAAACTGATATTTTTTGATTTTTTTTCTTATTATTTAAAGCTGGTTATGTAATAAATTTGGGCATATAATTCCGACAGAGTTATAAGTTATTGACATTTGTAAAAACATTCATGAAAGTTTCGAAAATAATATCCGATAATGCAATTTCGCCTATATGGCTTCATCAGATGGTTAACGAAAAATGTGTTGTGTGCGTATGCATTTGTGTGTATTTAAATTTTTTTTAATTCACTCATTTTTTTTCTCTATTTTACTCTCGAGCAACGTCCGCTTGAGATAAGGTTTAATTATTTTAAACACATACAAATGCAAACACACACAACACATTTTTCGTTATCCATCTGATGAAGCCATATAGGAGAAAGGCATTCTCGGATATTATTTTCGAAACATATTTTCATCAGTAACTTATAAAACTGTCCAGAATTACATACCCAAATTTATTACATATACAACACAACACAACATATTACATTGCATGTAGACATGTGGTTCTGTTGTTAATATTTCGTTCTCTCACGTGGTACGACGTCATAGAAATGCATCATGAATTTAAGACCTGCGTCTGCTATTCCGCGACCGTTATCGTCGCATAATAAAACATATCCAAATGTTGGACAATTTTTGTCTTTATTTTCTCCTGAAATTAAAGCAAATATACGGAGTTTAGAATATATGTTGATGCAATATTTATATATATATATATGTTTGAATATATATATATATATATATATATATATTCCTTTGAGGACTCTTGCAGGGCCAACCTGAAGGAGAAACGTCGCAGGAAGAAGGACCGGAAGCCTCAGCAGCTATACCAGACCAGACCTTTAATTGCAGTCGCTACGGCCAGGTTTGTCTGTCCTGTATCGGCCTAGTTGGCCATCAGCGTGCTTGCGGTCAACGTGAACAGCCCACTTCATAAATCTTGCCAAGAACAGAAGATATATATATATATATATATATATATATATATATATATATATATATATATATCTTCTATTCTTGGCAAGACTATATATATGGACTCTCTCCGTCAGTTTCGACGTATGACGATTTGATTGATTCAGTTATGAAATTTTTTTGCGATAATTTTAAGTGGCAATTAAGACCAAAGGAGGCCACATATGGAGCAAGTGTGGATATTGTGAGATGAGATCACTGTTAGATTGGCTGGCCTTTTAGATCTTGCTCTCGCTCCTTCAAGATGATTCAGACAAGCAGATTGAAAATTACTGAGTCGACTAAAAGACGTTGATCTCCATTCTACCCGCTCCAAGGCTAAACGCTCAAGGGTGTTATGTGGTATATTAGTCTGGAGCAATGGCAACTTTGGAAAAATAATATACGATTTGATTATTTTAAACACACACACAAATATATACACAGACAGCACATTTTTCGTAATCCATCTGATGAAGCCATATAAGAGAAATGCATTATCGGATATTATTTTCGAAACATACTTTCATAAACGTTTTTCCAAATGTCAATAACTTATGAAGCTGGTTATAATTTTTTTTTTACTACGGTTGTGTTGAAACCTGTGTTAACTGTGTTTGTTGTAAATCGTAAAATAGTGGTATTTCTTAAAAAATATTTTTATTGACAAACAAAAGAAAGTTATACTAGTTTATTCAAAGAATTTGCAATAAGTTTAATTCAATGTCACTAAAATATATCATGAGTAAAAAATACTGAACACAGGTGCGGTGAGTTAGAGGGTAGCTCCGTCTGAAAGGGGCGCTATAACTAATTAGCCTAGGGGCCCAAAAAGTCATAATCCGGATCTGTCTGTAGTTTATAATAGCACAAGAGAAACATCGTAAATATTATGGCAATTTACCCACGCACGCATGGACACTCCCAGCTATAAGTAGGAGCAGGTACTGCCTTTTAGAGAGGGAAGTTTCCAGCAGTCAGCTCTGACAGTCGGACCGAACATTCTTGCTGTACCACTCTCGTTTGTATATGTTTGTATTACTGTTTCTGTTAATATATTTGTTTAACTCAGTTACTCTCTTGTGTCTTTATTTCTGGCCCCAAGAAGGCCACAACAACTTGGCGACGAGGACCCTTAAAAAAGGTACTGAGACTCCTGCGGAGATATACTTAAGAGGAGGTGTCATGGTAATTTACCCACGCACGCATGGACTCTTCCAGCTATAAATAGGAGCAGGTACTGCCTTTTTTGATAGGAAAGTTTCCAGTAGTCAGCTCTGACAGTCGGACCGAACATTCTTGCCATAACAATCTCGTTTGTATATGTTTGTATTACTGTTTCTGTTAATATATTTGTTTAACTCAATTCCTCTTTTTGTGTCTTTATTTTTGGCATTAACAAGGCCACAACAGTAAGGTATACATTTTTCTGGAAGGTAGACTTTTAAAATTTGGTCTTAGCAGTTTGAATAACCATTTCTCAAATTTTCTTGACGCTAAAATGCAATATGATTATTTTAAGGCAATGGTGAGCAACTAAGAAAAAAGTTTGTGGATTTTTTTTTTATCTTATCAATGACACACCACATATTTCAAACAAAATGATCAAAATATTTCCCCATGATTTACGATTTGCACCTACTGTGTATAGCATAAATTGATTGAGAAAAAAAAACTATTTGTTATATGATCAGAAACAAAGTTTTCTGTAGTCTCTTCGTCCCATAATTCTTTTTTTTTCTTTTTCGATATTGAATGACAACTGATAAAATTGATTCCAAATTATTCCACCTCGAACAACTTATATTGATGACTTAGTGCCATTTGAATGTTCAGTAAGTACAAGATGTTTTATGCCAAAGAAAAATATCTCTGAACTTTTTTTATAAATTTTATATCTGGGTTTGCTCATAAAGAAACTCTAAAGCCATTTTTTCAACGCGTCTTGGAACTTACGCAAACCTTTCATGACTAAACATTTTCGACTATTGTTACAACTTCATTTTAATTCAAGGTGTTGATCTAATAATGGCTTATATATTCAAATTTTAATTAATGTAGAGAGGTTTGAACAATATATCTAGAAACATTACAATAATGTATGTACAATTCAGTCTTGTTATATCAACTACGAAGATCTTTTTAATATTCTGGCTGAATTATGGTAATTCTTTTGTAATATTAAATATTATTTTATGCCTTTCATACTTTTTCTGTATCTTCTTAATTATTTCCTTATCCTTTCAAATCTGTCAATTTTTTGTGTAAATGTTTTGCAAATATGTACTAAATAAAATGAATAAGAAATGTAGAACTATTTCTGACGGCATCCAAGTTTGCGCCTTTCATTTGCTCTATTTCTTTATAAAGATTTTTGATGTATCGCAATTATCACGCCTTTCCATACACACTAGACTTTCACTAATTGTCTCATGATATCTCTTTCTTTCGTCGACATCCCCACCCACTAAATCAATAATCAATCTCGCTCTCTCTCTCTCTCCATACATATATATATATATATATATATATATATATATATATATATATATATATTACTTCAAACGTTATTATAGTGGATATTCGTTTCGTATTTGAAATAAACGCCACATTTTTATTTATTAAACTGTGTATATTACGTCTATCGGCCTGTTAATTCACGAAAGCATAGTAAAGAAAAATGCGTTCCTCGACTACGGTTGAATCTGCGTCTCTCTTTGTAGGGGAAAATGACGTTTAATCCAGTGTGCTTTACCGTTCAGCCACGGAGAACGGCGCACCAATCAAAGTTCAATTTCCTTTTCTTTTTTTTTTAAGGAAACGACATCCTTTTTATTATTTCTATTATTGACCGCAGATAATTTAAACCGAGGATAAGATGAACCATTGTATTTGAAGAGTTTTTTCTTTTTTTTTTAATTGGCACAAACATGCAAAGTAATAGTCTAGATTCTTGGTGCTAAACCACATGAGGTTGCCGTTCAGACGCACCATGGATCGATTAGATGCAACAGACTCTGGTCTTATTGAAGAAAGCGTAACAGGCGTACATGCGAACAAAACCATTTCACTCATATCTACTGTCTTATAGACACGATTCGGCAGTTACACTTTCTTTCTCCCAAGTTGCCTTGAACCATACTTCACTGTAACTTAAGTGGCAGATTGGATTTAGTTATCGAGCGTCTGATTGGATATAAATCTAAAAATAACTGGCCAAATAATTATTATCATTTTGAAGTCGAGACAGGGTTAAAGCGATGTCAGTGTTAAGTAAGCTGGCCATGCATCATGGTTGAATTTTATGCAACAGTTTTTTTTAATGTTGTTGTTCTGTCGGGTTTGATCGGAAGTGAGTATGTCAGACTCGCTCACTTGGATTCGGAATGAAATCTCGTGAGACATTTTCCGGCGAGAATAAAAGAAAGAGTTGAAAGAACAAACGAAAAGAAAGAAGGGACAAACGAAAGCGAGAGAAAAAGAAAGAAAGAAATGCTAATAAAAAG
This sequence comes from Acanthosepion pharaonis, assembly GCA_903632075.3. Lineage (NCBI taxonomy): Eukaryota > Metazoa > Mollusca > Cephalopoda > Sepiida > Sepiidae > Acanthosepion > Acanthosepion pharaonis. The sequence goes on along the minus strand of CAHIKZ030005270.1, from coordinate 2,086,042 downwards.
AAAGAAAGAAATACTAGCAAAAAGAAAGCAAGAAAGAAACAAAGAAAGAAAAATCTGCAATAAAAAATATTGAATCCCAAATGATGAAACAAAGAACATTCATTTCTACATCTTCCTCTCTTTTCTGTCTAATCTTCTCCCCTGTCTCTTAATTCTCCTTCAAATAGATACATATATCTAATATGTTTAGGCCAGGAACAACGCCACATTAATGGGTCATATCTTGAGGATAAACGTTATTGCACTAGTTTCTATCTGATGAGAATTGTTTGAAAAGCCCGAGGTGATGTATGTCAGTTACGACGCCCATTTTATTTGCCTTTACGTGAACCATTGTGTTTATCGACGGAAATATCAAGTTCATCTTGGTATCAATGGTGGTGTAGAGGACCTGGTGGTTTAAGTGTTGTTATATTAGAAACACGTGTGTAACTCTTGGTAGAATATTAAAAGGTCCAACTATAAGAAAATGGCCGTGTGTGTGTGAACGTTTGTGTCTGTTCTTTGGTGAATGTTCGTATTTTGGTGAATGTTCGTACGTACGTGTATGTATGTATAATGTTCATGGCGTCTTCCCACAAGTGGGAAACGATATCTTCTAAGAGAGCTTACATTGTAGTCGCTTAAATGAAGAAATGAAAAAGAGGATTTACCTCAATTCCACACAGGTGGGATGCGGCACGAGGCTTGGAGGAAAGAGAGATCGAGGCGAGAGGTCGCGCAGTATTTATAGTATAGGGAGAATGACCCATAGTGACAATTTGGGAATTAAGGAGGAGCTAACCCCAACAGTGGAATCTCTCCAGAAGTGACTGCAGCGTGTTTTAAAGGAGTTTATCAGGCACGTCAGCGCAAACTCATTGCAGCCTGCCATACATATGCACTTCGTAAGTCCTCTCTTAGACCAGCTCATACATACACCCTTGTGCAAATCAACTGAAACAAAACGAATAATTCCGGTATTATTTACTATTTTCGTATTTTTTCTATGAAACATGAGCCAGTGCACATGTTAGTACTTCGTATGTCCATTCCACGAACTCGTTCCTTGCAGATTGACCACATATTTTCGATTGGATTTAAATCAGGAGAGTTTCCAAGCCAATCTATAGTACTTTGATTTGTCACTGGTAAGGGTTGCTAGTGTGTTCGTGCAGCGTTACAATTTTCCTACGCTTCCTTGGAGTAACGTTCATCGCAGACAATGACCGTAGAACAACTAATCAACAGTCGAGACAATAGTGTCTGCCGTGATAAAAATCTGATGCAATCACGGATGACGCAATATCTTTCAAAACCAAACAAATTTCATCATAGACCCCGAAAATAAATTCATATTATTATACACCACAGCAAATGACCTAATCCGAGGAAAAAATAGAAATCGATTGCACCCTGTCACTCCAATGGATCTAAAACTGACCGTATGGTGGAAGAAAGGAAACTAAAGTGGTTGTTTCAATTAATTTACACAAGGGTATACATGATCACTGGGACTTAATTTCGAGCAATTCAATCGCGTGGTCCATTACTTTTATTTTAATTTTCTTCAAACAGACATTTTTTAATTAAAATATATTTAAGTTAAAGACTGACACAAAGAGATCCCGCTTTGCTGTCTTGTCCAATTATTTCTAGAGTAATTAATTATATCTCAGCTTTCCTTAAACAGACAATAGTTTCAATATTAAAATTATTTATTGGCATATTGCAAAATAATTTTAAGTTAATCTGATTTTAAAAAATACTTTAAGTGATTAAGATTTAAAAAAACGAGTTGTTTATATAGTAAGTAGTTTTATTTCAACTTTCTTCAAGTGTTTCATAACGGGAACCTTCAGTGACTCAGCAGATCCCGGGTATTATCAGTCAGTTATGTGCCTTTCGATACATCACTGACGAGGCAGATTTTTTTCCCGAAGTAGGTTGCCATTTATTTCTGCGGTGGACCAGTTGCCATCGAAGGCTATAGAACCCGGTTTGTTCTGCTATTTACCTATAGTTGGGGGGAAGAAGCACGTTAGCATGTTAGTGAATGTCGTCTGGAACTCGAACTCGGCTCTCCGATTCCTCAATGCGAGGTGCTATCGGTTACTCCACCAGTCTAGTGATGCATAAACACTGGTAAAACAAGGCGACAGGCGGAACTCTTTACTGCTGTGTCGAACAGGCTACACGTGTCGCGGTCGGTCGAGTGTTTGAGAGGAAGCTGATTGTGGGCCTTGTTTACAAGGAACGAAAAAAAGTTTAAAGCTTTTTTGCTACAATAAGTATGATTGCTATCATATATTTTGTTAAATTTGTTAAGCTAAAATATTTAACGATGCAACAGGGGAATTTCAACAGGTATTTTATAGTCGGGAAGATCACAAAGAGCTTATTTGATCGTTAAATACTAGAATACAACCAAAAAATTCAAATAGGAAAGCCGTGAAATCTTTATGGTTGCTACTAGGGTTCATTTATCTTCTCCCGATAAGAATGAGTGGCAGACGTCCGTTGGAATCTTTTGCAATATTGACTCCAGCCTCAATATAAGTACCACATATACTCATTTATCATGTAACTTTTGAAGACTTAATTTTGAAGGTAATTTTAAGAGGGTCGCATCATACATGCGGTATAGAATTGCGTCTGTACTGCTGGGCCTGGTGCGCCGTTGTCCAAACTATATACCCATTTATTGTAGTAAAGAGTACAGTTATATTTAAAATAAACATGATTTTGATAAAACTAATGTTTTACTTAATAATAGTGTATGCACCGAGAGCACAATGTACGAAAGAAAAACTCGAATCTTTCTACTCCATGGTAGACAACGTCAAGTCTCAGTGCAAGTTATAATTATCATGAGGCACTTAAATGCCAAAGTAGGCAAAGAGAGGACAGGAGAGATAGCTGGTAAATTCGAACTAGGAACCCGCAATGAAAGTGGAGAAAAAATAGTTCCAATGGTGCACAGCTAATGTCCTGTTCTCAAGAATATCCAAGAGGATTATGAACATGGAGAAGCCCAGGAGGAGAAAAACCAAACTGATTGCATAACCATCAACGAAAGATGCAAGAATTCAGTTGTTTTCTACAAAAACTATCCAAGTGCCGACTGCAGGAGCGACCATCTCGCTGCTATATGTAAACTAAGATTGAAACTACAAAAACAGAAGAAGCCTAACAGCAGCCAAATTGCAATACAACAGATTCCTGAACGACCCGAACCTGAAGGAAAATATATGGACAGTGTGAAAAGAAGTCACAAAATGGAAGCTTTAGTGATATCAACAAACGATATCATCCCAAAGGAGAATGGACGAAGAAGAAAAAAAAACGAATGGATCAGAGATGAGATTCTCGATATGATGTAAAGGAGGCAGAAAACAATGCCAAGACATGGAACAGAATACAGAAAACTGCACAGTGAAATAAGGAACAAATGCAGGCTGATAAAAGAAGAATTGTTCAATGAATAATGTGCAAAAATAGAATAAGCATCACAGATAAAAGAGATATGCATCAAAAATAAAGAAACCAACAGAACAGAAGAGATGTTCATCTACAGGCTGCATAAAATCCAAGGACGGAACGCTCATATTACAATAAATAAAAAAAAATTTCAGTCCTGGAATTAATATATTGGAACTCTCTTTCAGGACGAAAGAGAATAACCGGGAATACACAGAAATACTGATGGGCTGGAAATATTAAAAACCAAAGTGGAAGTTGCACTGGCCAAACTGAATAGAAACAAAACGGCAGGGCCAGACGGGATTGTAATAGAGATGCTGGCAGCCTTAGATGATTATAGACAAGATTACAAAATATAATAAATTAAACCTACAACAGTGGTGAAATACCGAAAGACCTAAGCAGATCTATTTACATAGCACTGCCTAATAAAACAGGCGCAAACTCCAACGAACAATCAGCCTAATGAGCCACATAACGAAACTCATCATTCGAATTCTGAAGAATAAAGCGAGCAACAGAATAAGGCCAGTGATAGGACAAGAACAGTGCGGGTTCGTTAAAGACACTGGAACAAGGAAGGCCAATATTTATGCGCAGAATGTTATCAGAAAGAACAATACAAATGCAGAATAACGTGTACCTATGTTTCATAGACTACGCAAAGGCATTCGACAAAGTACACCACAAAGAGCTGCTCAGCGACCTTGATATATTCGAGAAAGACATTAGAATAATCAAAAATCTCTACCGGCAGCAAACCGCCTGCATGTAGGTAAAAAATGAGTTCAGCAAGTATGTAAAAAATAGAAAGGACTGTAAGACAAGGATGTGTCTTCTCACCGGACTTATTCAGCCTATACAGAACTGAGAGAACTGGAAATTCTACCAGTATTCATCATTGGCGGCCACAATCATAACAATATAAGATATGCAGATGACACAGTGCTGATAGCAGACACAGAAAGAAAACTACAAAACCTCCTACAAAAGGTAGCGAAGGAGAGCGAGAAGAAGGGACTAAGTATAAACAACAGAAGACACTAAAATCAAGCAGGTACAGAAATTTAAATATCTGGGAACTGTTTTAACAGAAGACGGAAAGACGTATTTGGATGAGTAAAGATGCATTCCAAAAGCTAAGCAGAGTATTATGAGACAGGAAAATTTTCATTGGAAACAAAGAAAAGAGTACTGAACTGATACGTAGTATCTGTCACCCTTTAAGGCAGCGAATATGGTACAATCTCCTCAATGATGAAGATGAGATTCGATGAGTCAGAAATGTGGTTCTACAGAAGGATGCTGAGGATACCATGAGCCGAACATGCGTGCAACGGCGAGGCTTTACAGAAGATGCAAACAAAGAAGAAACTTATACTTAACATCTTGAAGAGGCAGCTGAAATTTCCGGACACGTAATGAGGAAGGATGCCTCTGATACTCACAGGACGGATACAGTTGCGTCTCTGTCCTTGGGGAACAGCTGCCCGAGGCCGCGCCTTCTCATTGCACTAGAGAGAAGGCTCGGTGCACGCACCGAGGCCAGCACAACCGACGGTTGTGGCGGATCGGGGAATTTTTGTTCCTTGCCCGGGTGTACTCGCTCGGGCTCCCCACATTAAACCGATCTTGTGTTACAACCTGACCCTGTGTGGGGGGTGGTGAGTAAATATCTACTCACAGGACGGATAGAGAGAAAGGACAGGGGAAAGCAACGCGTGTCATACTTAATGGGCTTGAGCAAGTGAATGGCAGAACAAGGTCTTGGTGAAATAACAAAAAGACAAAACATTATTAAGAGCTACAAGGGGCAGGAAGAGGTGGAGAGCCATGATCGCCTACGCCCCGAAGGGACACGGCTCATAAAAGAATAATATTCACACTTTAGTATTATACTATAAAATACAAACATAGCGAATATGTGTCTTTGTTTACGTTTATAAGATGTTTTGTTGTTTCTCGTTCGGTTGTTTATGTCTGTACGCGTTTACGCAGTGAGTATAGCGTTACTAACGATAGTTTTATCATTCTTTTTTTAACTTGTTTAACTAGAAGATGCGATAAAGAGATAGAAGAAAAGAAGTTAGTCTATTGTAATTTGGTCTCTCAAGAATGGAAAGGATACACAAGATATATGATAAAAATTGTGGGTCGCGCGATCTCTCGTATCGCGCGTTGCACTAGTATATAAAGTTTTCTTTCTCTTTTTGATACATTTCATAGAAAAGTACAGACCCCCTCCCGATGGACCATCATCTTATAAACAAACACCCACACAAATATACTAAATCCGTTTGTAATTAACATAAAATTAATTGTAGTCAATGTCGGACGCCTGCGTTTAATTTCATTTGTTTATGTCTCGATAGAAAATCATTCAGTCTTTTATTTATCTGGTCTTCCAAATCAATCTTTTCGTTTTTATTTTATTTACTATTTTACTCAATTCATAGCAATTCCTTCCTGCTGGTCTTACAGTTTTTCTACTTCCTTTCTTTTACTTTTCTGTTTTTGTGTTTCTTTCTTATTTCTAGTCTCATCATTCTTTCTTTCTTCCTTTTTTCTTCCTGTCTTTCTTTCTTTTTTCTTTCTTTCTTTCTTTCTTTTTTTCAGTGCTTCACTCAATGCATGTCTCTTTTCCTTTCTTTCTTTCTTTTTTCTTTCTCTCTTTCTTTCTTTCTTTCTGTCTTTATTTCTTTTCATTATCGTCTATCCATTTTTTCTTCATTTTCTATTTCCTTTTCTTTTTTACTGACATCCTATCTCTCTCTGTTTCTTTCGCTTTATGTTCCTTTATTTCCTTTCCTTCTTTTCTCGTTCTTTCTTTTCTTTTCTTTTCTTTTTTACTGCCATCATATTTCTTTCCATTTCTTTGTTTCTTTATTTCTATTTCTTTGTTTCATTTACCTTTCTTTCTTTTCTCTTTCCTTTTAATCTCAGCATATTTCTTTCCCTTTTTCTTTTTTCTTTCTTTCTTTCTTTCTTTCTTTCTTCTTACTGTCATCATATTTCTTAACCATTCTTTCAATTTCTCTTTTTTCCCATCTTTCTTTATTTCTTTCTATCTTTTTATCATCATCATTATTTATTTTAATTTCTTGCTTCATTTTCTCTTTTTGTCTTTCTCTCTTTCTTTCCTTCTTTCAAAGGTGTTTCATTTTTTTCACTTTCTTTCTTTTTCCGTTTTTCTGTTTCTTTTTTGCCGTTTACTGTTATCCGTATTTTCCAGTTTATTTCATTCCTTTTGCTCGCTCTATTTTTCTTCCTTTTTTTCTCCTTTTCTTTTTTTTTCCTTTACTTTTTATTACCATCTTTATTTCTTTGCATTTCTTTCTTTCAATCTAATCTCTTTTTTGTTTTTCTTTCTTTCTTTTTCTTGCGTCTTTTTTTCTTTTTCCTTTTAATCGAGACTATTATTTCTCCATAATAATAAAATGGAACAATTAAAACAAAATTTTGTGTTTCTTTCTTATTTCTATTCTAGAATAATCAAAAATATGTGTAATAAAAGTTATATGACAGAAGATTCGTTCTTACCGTAGATATTATTAGGTACAATAAGAGATTAACAACAATAACTAATAATAAAATAGAGCAATTATAACAATAGACTAATAAAAGTTATGTGACGGATAGAAGATTCGTCCTTACCGTAGAACGACACAATACACTATTATCAACAATAATAAGATAGAAAACTTACAACGAAGCAAAAGAAAACGTTATGTGTTAGCAGGAACTTTCGTTCTTGCCGTAGATCTTAGCAACCTCATAATACGATTTTTCATTTCTTATTAAGTGAAGAACTTTTACCTTTGCTCTGTTCTCATCTTTGTCGCCATATTTATTGCGTTACGAACTGAACACTTTATTTCGCTCACTGGGGTAGAATGTTCTCCCCTGTTAATTCCCCTCTCCTTAACCTGGTATTGAACTCGCTCTCTTTGGGTCCTGGCATTGTATTTAACCAACGCCTTTATCCACTCTGCCATGTGTACTTGAGGACATCTGTGCATGAATTTCTGGGTATTATAAACCTAATGTCTTCAGCAACCATTTTTACCAGTGCTCATATTGCAATTTTTGCTGTTATTATTGCTTTTCTCTGGTACTCACTTTTCATTCCTTCTTTCTCTTCTTTTTTTTTTTGTTTCTCCTATCTTTTTCTTCTGTGTATCATATTCGAATTGATTCATCATTTTTCTTCGCATCCTTTCTCCGTCCTTCATACTTTCATAATTTGATTCCAAAACTTCATCGTTTGCTCTCCCACTCATCGTCCTTTCTCTTCCACCTTTCTCACTTCTCTTTCATTTCCGTTATACATAACTCTTCACCCCCAACCCCAACTTCCTCTCATTGACACTCTCTGTTTTCAATCCTGCCCTTTCGCTTCAGGAATTAAAAATACATTAAATTTTATTCATTTAATAATGCAAGAAAACAAATACAACTTTTGCCTGTAATCAAATAAACATCCTGTTCGATATTGTTTCAATCGGCCAAGGGACTTTGAAAATGATTTGAAATTTAACGAAACATTCGAAGTTGTTTTTTTCTTTCATGGAAGCCATTCGGCCTCGTTATTGAAGTCCTACAGTATTCACCGTAATTAAATTAAATTTATGCTAATTATTAACAAGAATGAAAAACAAATATCGTTTATACTGTCTGAAGGCATAAATGACAATATTTTCATTTCGAAGTAAAATTTCCCGACATGTATTTAAAACATCTATATATATATATATATATATATATATATATATATATATATTTGTTTGAATAAAAACAGACCACTTTAAGGTTCCATGTCGAACATAGAACCTTAAAGTGGTCTGTTTTTTATTCAAACATATTTGACATGGAAGCTTAAAGTGGTCTGTTTTTTATTCAAACATATTTGCTCTGAAATTACATTGAGCTCTCCGGATATATTCTCTTTAGGTCTACCCATACGGATTACCCAGTTTTGTATAAACTATATATATATATATATATATATATATATATATATATAAATAAAAAATAAAAAGAAAGAACAAGATATCCCTTGTTCAATTTAAGTAGAATATTCTGTAACCATGGAAACGTGATTTTAGCTGTGTCTTTAAAACCCGGTAATTTTTAAAAGTTACTCCAAAATTCGCTTGAAGATGAAATGGAACTAATGCTTTTAATTTAATTGCAAAATTAAATTCAGGGTTTTCAGCTTCTATTTTTGAAACATGGTTGGAACTGTATAGCGAAAAAAAACATATTTTAAATCAATTAATTTATAATATATATATATATATATATATATATATATATATATATATATATATATATATGTATGTATGTATGTATATGTATGAACATTGAAGCCAACATCCAGAGGCAACAGACTGCTTCATGTTAAACGCAATCATCAGACCTTAGACATACATATATATATATATATATATATATATATATATATATATATATATATATATATATATAAAAAATTTGTAAAGTGGATATGACGCTTGAGTTGTATCGTAACGATGTGGGTTCGATTATCGTTAGTGGATGCCCTGATAATCCCAAATAGGACGAAACGGGCGTCCAGTGCTTTCTACATTCTGTTGAGGATTCTTCTAGACTCGATGAATTACTAGATATAAACATAATCAAACACAAACTAACATAAATAATTTCAAATTTTAAAAATAAATAAGTTTGTATGATGATCGAAAAAGCATGAAACCCAGTGTTACAAATTCACATCCTTACGACTGCAAACATGTTTATATATATATATATATATATATATATATATATATATATATATATATATATATATACGCGAATGTAATGAGAATGAAAATAATATAAATTCTAACGTTCATAGCATTAATTCAAAAGAGGGTTCAGTAGCAAGAGTAAAGCAATAATTATTTATTGTAATTTTTACATACGGACAAAAACAACTTGCTTCACTACAAAGATGCATTCTTGTTTCAATGCGGCTGCATCTCCACTGGTGAGAAACAAGAATGCAACTTTGTATTGAGCAAGTTGTTTTGTCCGCATGTAAAAATTAATATATATATATATATATATATATATATATATATATTGTCTATTTAGGCAGCTTTGACGTCACATATGACCAAGTGGTCATTTGTGGAGATACATAAAACATAATACATAAAACATTAATACATAAGATATAATACATAAAACAGTTGAAATCTAACCTGAACAAAATAAACTATGAAATCTCCACAAATCTTCTTAAATGCCTATAATTTATAACAGAAGCCATTGGTTTATACCAACGGCTTCTCATACTTACTACTAATCGTTTTTACTCTCGCGTTGTCATGTGTAACGTGATGAGCTGCGGTTCGATTTTCGCTCCAGCGTCTCGTATGCACGAATTTTTCGTTGCTTGGAAATCTTCCATGTAAACATAAATAGACTATCATTCTTGTTTTGTCCATGTATTGTTCAATATATTGTAATGTAACTGTCATCTTTGATAATGGCTTACGTAAGCCGAAAGCTTAGATAGGATTAAAAAAATGTATCAATATTGGGATTTTCTTTTCTCTTTTAATGATAATGTTATTAAGCTTATCAGACGATATGAAAAGAATTTACATAAAATAAATAGACAACACTCGTCTATATTATTGAATGAAACATGCATCAATATATATATATATATATATATATATATATATATATATATATATATATGCAAAGACAGTCTTAATGAAACAAGTGACAAGAAGAAAACCTTTTAATGTCCACGCGCTTCATTTCTTTCGAAATTTTATTTGGGAACCTGTATTTATTTGTACAGAGAACTACAACATTGAGTAGAGAGCAGTATGCGTTACTATTTGAATATGAGAACGCTTTAAGACAATCGAAAATCTATCGGCGTTTAAGAAAAGAAAAGAAAAAAAACTATGGCGAACGGCTTCCCTCTTTTCATTTCTTACGCACAAATCAACAACATAATTTACTCTATTACATAATATAAACTTTTTCTTACTAGACATTAAATTACGTCACATACGATCCTCCATAATTTTATTAGACTTTTCAGTTAACCTGATGTATATTTATGATCCACCTTCAATTCAAAATATATAAAAAATAACTTTTGTTTATAAATACTTGCAAAATAAAATCATTACAATTGCCTTAAAAAAATCGATCAGAAAACGAAACTTAGCATTGCCTAAGATAAATTTTACTTTGGTCTTCATTCATATCATATCATATATATATATATATATATTGCTGTAATAATTACTCCTATCCCAAGCCACATGAATATAAAAATGTTAACAAATTAAAAACAAATTCATATCCTCATCTTATCTATATATATATATAAAACAGAGGATATCTGTATGTCTGACTGTTTGTGTGATATCTTTTTATTCCATACGACCGAATTTGATCAAATTTGCCACATACATTGTACAATTCAAGAGATAGATTGTTAGCGTGAAAAATCGATAATTTTCAAAGAATCAATAATCGATAAAGCCGATCAAATATCGCAAATTCAATTTTTTTCCTTCGATTTCGTTCAAACTTGGTATGTAGGTTACTTACATCATGATGAGCTCAACGATACTTCATTCTTATTTCTACGCCACTGCGTTTAAGGAAAAGTCGCGAAAAAGGAAAAATCAATTTCAACCCAAATCGATTTCAACCCAAATCGATTTCAACCCAAATCGATTTCAACCCAAATCGATTTCAACACAAATTTTAAACTAAAAACTACATCAATTTTCAAGCAATCTAATACAAATTTCACTCAATTGTAGCCAACAATAAGCTGATTGTTTAACAGTCAATTAACTTGATAATTGAGTCCACCCATATCGTGAAAAACCCTCATAAATTGCGAAAAATGGCAATATTTACAGGTTTCTTTCTTATTTTTCATTTATTTTTCAACCAATTTTCATCAAATTTAACAATTGCTTTATAAATGTATCCTCTTTTACATCCCCGACAAATTGAATTTGAAAAACTCCAAAATAATTGTGGTCTGAAGTGGGTCATTATGTTGACTTTTTTTACCCCTTCATGTACTCGGCTAACTGCGATTGAATAAATACAGACTACTTCTTTTATATCAGTAACTGCATTAATTCAAAATTTTTTGTTTAATGAAAGTACTTTAAAGTAATGGAAGAAGATAGATTCTGTTACATCTAAACGTGAAGCTGTTCTTGGTCCATTCTAACTGAAAAGCTTTTTCTGATCGACCAGCTGGGTATGGTTGGTATATATATATATATATATATATATATATATATATATATATATATATATATATATATATAAAGAAATATAGTCTTAAGATGTGCTATTTTTATGGGATAAAGTGCTCAATATCAGAGATAGAGCGTGTGTAAATATAAAAGTGAACATAGAAGTCACACCCACAGCAATACACACGCTTACACATATCATACTCACTCACTCCCTAAGAACCAAATAACACATACACAAACACTAAACAGAGACACATCCCCTTTCCAGGAACCAATAAAACTGCCAAACTGACCAGAGAATTCAGGATAAAATGTATCTATCCAGTTCTTATCTCAAATAACAACTTAAAAGAGACTGTTTGAACCAATACAAGGATTGTTAAAAGATTCATGTTAAAAAGATAAAAAAAATAAAAAAACAAATGAAAACTACAGACAAAAGTTCATTTTCTCCAGCAAAAGATTCATTTCTGTAGTTTACTGCTACCAGCAAGCAGAAATATTTCTTCTCCCGATGATGGCCATGTTGGTCGAAACTAGGCGAGGAATCTAAATGAAATAATAATAAAAAACGAAAGAATATTAATCTACAACCCAGTGTGTCTAACGATTTTAATTTTTTATAATTTTTTATATTAATTTTTTATATTAATTTTTTATATTTTTTTTCATTGTTCAAAATATATATATATATATATATATATATATAAATTAATGTTAATCCCAAATTAAATTAATTTAAATATTAATTGTATTATAAAAAATCAACAACATTTAATCTGTTTCGTTTATTAGATATTAAATTACATCACTTAGCATCCTCGATAATCTAGCTAGACTTTTCAGTTAGCCTGATTAAAATTTATCAGTCGTTATATTTAAAAAAAATAAAAAAATAATGACATTTTTACTTTTATTTATAAATATTGGAAGCAAAATAAAATCATTACCTTGAGCTTGAGAAAGTACATCAAAGGACATGAGACGGTAAATAAGATAAAAGTTCAGGAGGAATAAGTGCCAAAGAACAGTTTGTTTTCTTAATCTTCCTCTACAAAATATAAACCGGCTTCTTGCCCAAAATAATGTCAGGGTGTGTACTTGATGAGTTGCCTTGGCTGCGGATTATACATCGGTGATGCGGTCTGTGAACGGGAATGATTTATTATGATGTTTTTTAATACTTTTAAAAACTTTGTTTTGCCTTGCCGTCAGCATATTCTCAGGTCATCCTGTCAGTGGCGGACCTAGTTTGCTGGCGGGGTGGGTGGGGTCTTGGAGTGGGAATATCTACGATATTACAAATAAAAATAACAAATTTTATACAAATCACACACACACACACACACACACACAGAGGCCTCCCCATATATATATATATATATATATATATATATATATATATATATAGTAATGATACAATATGCTAATGCGTATGGATAATTTCTTAATTTATATTTATATATATATATATATATATATATATATATATATATATATATATATAGTAATGATACAATTTATATATATATATATATATATATATAATAGTATATATATATATATATATATATATATATATATATATAATATATATAATATGCTAATGCGTATGGAATTTCTTAATATATATATATATATATATATATATATATATATATATATATATATATATATATATATATATATATATATTATATATATATAATAAAAAAAAAATATTTTGAAATCGCTACATAAAAGCTTTCATGTTTCAATAGTACAATTGTAACTTCTTCGGCTATAGTTTTCCCTCTTGTTTTCATTCACACATACATATACGTACGCACACACGCACACACACACATATATGCCATATTTTATTCACACACACGCATATGTGTGTGTGTGTGTGTGTGTGTGTGTGTAAGCCATATTTTCCGTCATCGTCAATAATGCCATGTCTATGTGCCAGTTTATTGTGACATGAAAAAATAACTCACCCACTTCCTCCCTCTGAGCTTACTTTTCTATTTAGCGTAGATTTAACATTTAATTGGTTAATCAAGACACACCGACAAGTCTATTTTTAATTCTGACCTCATGTCTCCCACTTCAACTTTCATAAGAGAGGTCACACTCTGTTTTTAAATTTCCGTAAAAATCATTTAATCGCCATTTACTTGCCATCGCCTGAAGAAGTACAATCACAGTATTTTGTATTTTGTGTAGAGATTTCAAAATGTTTTATTATAATCTCTTCTAATAAAAATAGAATATATGTGTTTGTGTGTCTTTGTGAATTGTTTAAAATTTGATATTTTCTTTATAATACCGTACATATTCCCACTACACACCCCGACCCGCCACTTAACTAGGTCCGCCATTGGAAGGATAACCTGATAATATGCTGACGGCAAGGCAAAACAAAGTTTTTAAAAGTATTAAAAAACATCATAATAAATCATTCCCGTTCACAGACCGCATCACCGATGTATAATCCGCAGCCAAGGCAACTCATCAAGTACACACCCTGGCATTATTTTGGGCAAGAAGCCGGTTTATATTTTGTAGAGGAAGATTAAGAAAACAAACTGTTCTTTGGCACTTATTCCTCCTGAACTTTTATCTTATTTACCGTCTTGTGTCCTTGACAAAACAGGTCGGAATACACCCCCACCCTCTCCCGTTTTGTTTTACCGTTTCTCTCAACGATTTACATGTTACAATATACCGACAAAAGATCAAAATTTTATATATAGTAATACAATAAAATCTTCAGAAGTAAAGATTATCTTCGTATAACAAAAGATATAGTGGTTCAATCTACTAGTAGAAGCGTTAAACGGAAAAATCAAAAGATTTTGATAGAGCTGCATTTATCATATTACAGTTCAACCAATACAAAAACTATAGAGCCACTCAAGGTAGGGCTAATTTTAAAATTGTTATGATGAACGAACTATGTGATATAAATGTAAGAAAATAGTAATGAATGTTGTGTGGATAAGAACTATAGATAATGATTGACTGTTCAGTTCAAGAGTATATTAACAAGGGATGCATCCTCACTGGAATCTTCCAAAATATAGGATTGCGTGGGAAAAAGCTACCCGAGTGGATCTATCTCCTTGCAGTTGGAAAATGGGGGAAATGAAGATGATTTTACTCTGTGGAAGTAGCATGGCGTATCCTAGCCGTAAAGGTCTGAACGAGTCGCACTAAAGAATGGCTTGGCTTGGTTTTGTTTGGTTTGGTTTGTTTTACGGCAAATCAACCTCAATGGGTATATAATGCCGACAAGAAAAAATTTATTGCTAGTAATTTTTTTTAATGTATTGCTGGTAATTTTTTCTTAAATGTAGAGCTGGTAATATTTTTATTTCAAAAATGTATTGCTGGTAATAATTTTTCTTCAAAGATTTATTGCTGGTAATAATTTTTTACAAAGTATTTCTGGTATTAAAACTTATTTTTACACTTGCATTGCCTTGGAGAAGAAGAACATTTTTCCCTTTAATCCACTGTTTACACTGCCATGCAAAAAACAAAGGTATATATGTTAGTGCAGTCCAAATGTATTTCCATCTGCCATGTATAAATAGAAGTTAGGATGATACAATCGTCATTAAGTTTGTGACCAACTTGGTCCTTGATGCTTGCAAAAAATCTAATAAATTAAAAAATTGCAAAAATTCTAATGAACAAATAGACTTTAATATTTTTGTCTATATTTCTGAGATGAGTTATTGTAGGTACTAACATTATTTACATCGTTTGGACTTTTGTCCTCATCTTTATATTTCTGAGATGAGATATTGTAACCATTTACATTGTTTGGACTGTTGTCCCCATATTCACAGTCTATATTTCTGAGATGATTTCTGAGATGAGGTATTGTAACTATTTACACTATTTACATTGGACTATTTTATGCCATATTCACAGTCTATATTTCTGAGATATTTAAACTTTATTTACACTTTTTACATTATTCGGACTGTTGTTTTACATTGTTTGGACTGTTGTCCCCATCTTTATTGCCATATTCACAGTCTATATTTCTGAGATGAGATATTGTAACTTTATTTACACTATTTACATTTCACAGTTCGGACTGTTGTCCTCATCTTTTATTGCCATATTCACAGTCTATATTTCTGAGATGAGGTATTGTAACTATTTTTAATTATTTACATTGTTTGGACTGTTGTCCTCATCTTTATTGCCATATTCACAGTCTATATTTCTGAGATTGAGATATTGTAATTGTTTGACTTTGTCACTATTTACATTGTTTTCAGACTGTTGTCCACTATTTACATTGTTTGGATTGCCATATTCACATTCTCTATATTTCTGAGATGAGGTATTGTAACTATTTACATTTATTTTTGACATTTTTATTGTTCGGACTGAGATTGTCCTCATTTACTTTATTGCCATATTCACAGTCTATATTTCTGAGATGAGGTATTGTAACTATTTACACTATTTACATTGTTTTGGACTGTTGTCCTCATCTTTTATTGCCATATTCACAGTCTATATTTCTGAGATGAGATATTGTAACTATTTACACTATTTACATTGTTCAGACTGTTGTCCTCATCTTTATTGCCATATTCACAGTCTATATTTCTGAGATGATGAGGTTTGTATTGTTGTCCCCATCTTTAACTATTTACAGATATTTAACTATTTACACTATTGTTTTGACTGTTGTCCTCATCTTTATTGCCATATTCACAGTCTATATTTCTGAGATGAGATATTGTAACTATTTTACACTATTTGTCCCACATTGTTCAGACTGTTGTCCTCATCATTGTTTGGATTGCCATATTCACAGTCTATATTTCTGAGATGAGGTATTGTAACTATTTACACTATTTACATTGTTCGGACTGTTGTCCTCATCTTTATTGCCATATTCACAGTCTATATTTCTGAGATGAGATATTGTAACTATTTACACTATTTTACATTGTTTGAAGACTGTTGTCCTCATCTTTATTGCCATATTCACAGTCTATATTTCTGAGATGAGGTCTTGTAACTATTTTTGGACACTATTTACATTGTTCGGACTGTTGTCCTCATCTTTATTGCCATATTCACAGTCTATATTTCTGAGATGAGATATTGTAACTATTTACACTATTTACATTGTTCAGACTGTTGTCCTCATCTTTATTGCCATATTCACAGTCTATATTTCTGAGATGAGGTATTGTAACTATTTACACTATTTACATTGTTCGGACTGTTGTCCTCATCTTTATTGCCATATTCACAGTCTATATTTCTGAGATGAGATATTGTAACTATTTACACTATTTACATTTACACTTTTACAGACTGTTGTCCCCATCTTTATTGCCATATTCACAGTCTATATTTCTGAGATGAGGTATTGTAACTATTTACACTATTTACATTGTTCGGACTGTTGTCCCTCATCTTTATTGCCATATTCACAGTCTATATTTCTTGAGATGAGGTCCCTATTTTATTGCCATATTCACAGTAACTATTTTACACTATTTACATTGTTTGGACTGTTGTCCCTATCTTTTTGTTGTCCTTTTATTGCCATATTCACAGTCTATATTTCTGAGATGAGGTATTGTAACTATTTACACTATTTACATTGTTCGACTGTTGTCCCTCATCTTTATTGCCATATTCACAGTCTATATTTCTGAGATGAGATATTGTAACTATTTACACTATTTACATTGTTCAGACTGTTGTCCTCATCTTTATTGCCATATTCACAGTCTATATTTCTGAGATGAGGTATTGTAACTATTTACACTATTTACATTGTTTGGACTGTTGTCCTCATCTTTTGCCATTCATTGCCATATTCAGAGTCTATATTTCTGAGATGAGGTATTGTAACTATTTCTATATTTCTGAGATATTTACATTGTTTACATTGTTTGACTGTTGTCCTCATCTTTTGCCATTGCCATATTGAGGTATTGTAGTCTATATTTCTGAGATGAGATATTTTATTGTAATTCACAGTCTATATTTACACTATTTACATTGTTCAGACTGTTGTCCTCATCTTTATTGCCATATTCACAGTCTATATTTCTGAGATGAGGTATTGTAACTATTTACACTTTACATTATTCGGACTGTTGTCCTCATCTTTATTGCCATATTCACAGTCTATATTTCTGAGATGAGGTATTCTAACTATTTACACTATTTACATTGTTCAGACTGTTGTCCTCATCTTTATTGCCATATTCACCGTCTATATTTCTAAGATGAGATATTGTAACTTGTTTGACTTACCTCACTATTTACATTATTCAGATGAGTTGTTCTTATCTTTGTCCTCATTTTGTTGCATATTCACGGATGAGGTATTGTTTCGGCATTGTTCGGACGTTGTAGGCCCTGACCTTCTTCAAGATGAGATATTGTAACTTTTACGTTGGAATTTCGTGTCCGAATTCACTTTAGGAGTCGATTTGTCTTCTTTTATTGCCATATCCAGTCTATATTTCTGAGATGAGGTATTGTAACTATTTACACTATTTACATTGCCATGCCCTTTTTCTGGATATCTCAATTTCAGTTATCTCCTTTTAATAACCCAACTCTCCAAGTTTTTGTTCCCGTCTGCTGTGACATGGTATTGAGCTCACAACTCTTGTGGGTCAAGTTACTGGGTTAGTTCAAACAACACTTTTATCCACTGGGCCATATGCCCTTGGGGGCACAATTCTAACGTATATCACCTGAAGAAGGCCAGAGCGTGCAACGGTCGAAACGTCGTGAATATTACAATAGAAATGAGAACAACAGTCCGAACCATGTAAATAATATAAATATTTAATATTTTTTGTAAATTTTCAAGAACGAAAAATGTATAAGATCACTTTCATCATATGTTTAGGCTTCACCGCTTTTAAAAACAATACACATTGCCGAGGGAGTGAACGTAACCAAAATAACAACGGTGTCAAGGGAAAAACCGTCTTTTTCACGAAGATACAAGTTTGTCACAATTTGTTCTCAAAAACGAAAATTACTTCTGACTGAGCCTAATAATTGATCGCCAATAATTTTCTTTTTTCTTGTGATTATTCTGATTTAAATTGATTTGATGACATTTTTCTATTCAACTAGCGTTAGTCAAATGAAATGAGAAGAGAAAATTAATATTATTAATTTATTTATTTTCACAATTAGCAATGAGAAAGTATTCGATTGCTTGTGATAAATTAAATTTGAGATTAAATAAAGCCATAAAAACAGTTTAAATCCAGCTTTGTCTACACTTCCTGCATCACTCGTGATAATCGATGTAAATTGATTTCATATGAAGGAGTGATGCTAGAGCTGTGAAATCTTGCAGGCCTTAATACTAGAGGTGTGAAATCTTGCAGGCATTAATTTTAAATCTTCTTCTTGGGCACACTGACGTAATGGATAGTGGCTCGGATTGAAGAATCAGAGAGCCGAGTTCGAATTCTAGTCGGATTTATTAATTTTTATAATAAAAAAAACAAAGAGAACTGAGATTCTTTTGTCTTAGCCATTGCTAGGGGAGAGAAGACACGGTTGAGAGGCTTGGATTGAGGAATCGGAGGGCCGAGTTCGAATTCCAGTCGGATCCATTACATTCACTTACGTGCTAATACCCTTGAGAACGGTATGTATTCTTCTCCCCCTAGATATGGATAAATAGTAGCACAGACTGGGTTCTATAGCCTTGGGTAGCAATCGGTCTAGAATAAAGTAACTCTGAATTCAAAATCTGTATGTAGCATATATTTAGTATAGTAAAGCTAGCCACTCATATTCGAAGATACCCGTCTATTGGGACGGCTAACCAATCCCTATTGCAGACGCTTTCTCAGGCGCATTGTTGTTTAGTCAACACCAACAGCGTCAACCTGTGGTTTATACTGCAACTATGCTGAGCAGGCCCTAGTTACAGTTTCTGAAAAAAAGCGTGTTATCTAGCATGATCAACAATTTGAACAATACCAGCGCGCTCAAGCTGTCGGCCACGACGGGCCCCCATGAGTTCTCTACCGAATTTCACTCACAAGGCTTGAGTTAACCCGTGGTATGGTTTTTCAGGTACTTTCCAAAGGTGCGGCACGCTGGGATCGATCCCTCCAGTCCGATAATATCAGGAAGTTTCTTTCCTGACAAATCGACCTTGGTGAGATTCGAACCCGTGTCTCATGGTCAAAATGCGAACATAGTATACAGCTAAAGAAATTAAGATATTCGATTGCCCTTCATTCACATAAGTATCCAACAGAATCAAAAAACAGAGAAAACAGATTCATAAAAAATCCATATTTCGAGGAATAAGAGAAAACAGCTTAAATTGTCTTCTATATTTTTTACTATAATTTCAAGGCACGGGAGATAGTCAGGGTTACTGTTGATATAGAAATGATGGGTGAGGTGTATTATATACGAGGGTGAGATGAAAAGTTTATAGACTGACTATGAAGGAGTGATGCTAGAACTGTGAAATCTTGCAGGCATTAATTTTAACTCTTCTTCTGAGGCACGGTGGGGATAGCGGCTCGTATTGAGGAATCGGAGAGCCGAGTTCAAATTCCAGTCGGATCCATTATCTTCATTTACGTGTTAATACCTTTAGGAACGGTAAAAATCCTCTTCTTCTCTAAAGCTATAGATAAATAACAAGACAGACTGATTTCTATAGTCTCTAGGATTCAAAATTGTATGTCGCCATGGCGTACTATACAGCTAAAGAAAGGATCGTTTGCATTGGCTCGCCGACTACGGCCGACTACGGCCGACTACGGTCGAATAATGATGATGATGATGGAATGTAATGAAACTGGTACAGTATCAAAGCTTGTAAAATCGTGTTATCCAAGTAAAGTTTCATCATTGAAGTTTCAATCAAACAGGTTAGAAGTGCAAGACACACCAATTTATTGAACCAACAAAGACACCTTATATACATTATAATTATCTAAATAATTATGCTATATACTTGAAAGATAGAGTATATTTCAAATTTACAATTAAAAATCTCGTGATTTTTGTATCAAGTAAAAATCGTCGTAATTTTTTAATAGCACCACATGGTCGTTATATTGATTTTATTTTAAATTATTAAAATAGATATTTTATATTAAAAATATAATAACAAATATAAACTTTATCGAAGCACATTATTTTATTTCTTATGCGTTTATAAAATAATGAAATAGATTTTCAGTAATCAGTGCGACCATTCTTAACGAAAGTCCACACGAAATTACGAAACTTGGACTCGACATCAATAAGTATTGAACGTTATTCGATCTAATTCAATAATTATTGATGTCGTCAAATATTGAGTATTTCATTGGCAGAAATTCTGTTCATTTCGCTATAAATTAAATCATATAATTTTAGGTTTATTAAGAGTCCGTAATAATAGCTAGCATTATTATTTAATTTTACACTATATTTTATTATTATATATGTACGTGTTATAAATTTTAAGCATTAACACTCGTTGTCAACCTTGACATATATATATATATATATATATATATATATATATATATATATAATGTATCAATTTACATGCCCGTTCAGAGATTGTATCTCTGATACTAATAATAAACCCACTGCATATAATGGTTTTACTACAAGCACACTTTCACTTAAACTTACCGTCCTGGGTATGAAGATAAACTACATTCGCGTCCTGGATAAGACGATAAACTACGTCCAACAGCAAGGTCTCTGATCAGGAGGTTTTGAGGAGCGTGGAACCACCTCTTAATTGCTAGCATTTCTAGGTCCACCCTGACCCAGGGTGGTAGCACCTGTTAGGGTCTCAGCTATGGGCAAATAGTTGACATCCAAACTTGTGTAAAAATAGGTTTTAATACCAGAAATACTTTGTAATAAAAAAATATTACCAGAAGAAAACTTATTATCAGCAATACTTTCAAAAAAGTACGAGCAATACAAACAGCTATACATTCTTTGAAAAAATATTACCTGCTATAGATTTCTTCAATGAAAAATATTCCCAGAAATAGATTTTGTCGTCATTAAATAACCCATTGAGATTGATATGCCGTAAAACAAACCAATCCAAACCAAACATTACACTTAACTGTCACCTTTCTGATCTTAGTTCTATTAAACAACTTTTCTTTAAAAAAAACAAACCCATAGCCATGTACATAATATTAGACAGATGTTAGTTGATAAGCCAATAATACTCACACATACACAGTAAAAAGAACCTTCAGATATTGGAGGACATCTACATGAAGACAAAGCAACTCACACTTAACAAAATTACATTTCAAACTAGTCACAACACATTGCATGTAGAAATATGGCTTCTTTGTTAATATTTCTTTCTCTCGCGTGGTACGACGTCATAGAACCGCATCATAAATTTACGACCTGCGTCTGCTATTCCGCGACCGTTATCGTCGCATAGTAATCTTCTATGGCAACATAAGGGAATATCTTCTTTGATGGTGAATAACTTTGTTTAAATGTCCGTATAACCACACTGGACGTCTCATGTGAGCCAAAATCTTAAATCAAGAAACAGCATAATAAAAATATATCCAAATGTTGGACAATTTTGTCTATATTTTCACCCGAAATTAAAGCAACGATACGAAGTTTAGAACAGCCCATGATCAAACATAATAGACATTCATTGCCTGTTATAATTAACAATATATGTTTGACTATATGTATTATATATATCTTCCACCTTTTTTCTTTTCTTTTCTCTCTCTGTCTCTCTGTCTCTCTGTCTCTGTCTCTCTCTCTCTCTCTCTCTCTCTCTCTCTCTTCTTCTGATTTTTAAGTTTAGATTATATCGTCTTTTATTTTGCGTAGTATCACCACAAATGTATACACCCATTTCCGGTGTCGGTTTTTAATTTAATTTAATTTAATTTAGGTCAGCGATTCAGTAATGAATAATGCATCGGAAAACAATTCATATTTATCTGTATCGTCTTTTAACCCCTCTTTTTAAAACTTCGCTCTGTTAAATTTTAATCCCCACCTTCACTTTTAGGCGTTTCCTGTTCTTCTCTCATCTGTTACCCCTCTCTAAAGCTTTCATTTACCTCCCACATTTATCCCTCACTCTCATACATATATACGCTGTCACTAAATTTTATTTTTATTCCTGGAGTTATTTTCTCTGATTTCTTTTTGGATTTGTAGGTCTGATAAATTAGATCATGATTACAATTCCAATGTAATAAATTAAAACCATTGAATATTAGTGTTTAAGTCTTTTTATTATATATATATATATATATATATATATATATATATATATATATATATATATATATATATACAAATAGTTTTAAAAACTATTTTTTTGGAAACTAGAATTAATCAGCACGTTCCTTCCAAAATACGACTTGGTAAGATAGATAGAATATGCTATCTTCCCCCATGAATATGGAATCGGCTATTGCTCAACATTTAGTTGAGAATATAGCTTAATGCCAAGTTGTATAAAAAGAGTGGTTTAGAATTATTCATACAGCCGATTCCAATAATCATTTGAAGATTTTGGAATCGGTCTGTATAGGATTTAGAAAACCTTCTCTCTGCCGGCAGAAAGAATTTATAAGGTCTCTGAATCTGTTGGGGGATATTTTATTTTAACTGTCCCTCGCTATTTATTTACACGATAACCCTTCCCTCGTTACAAGTATATATACTTGTTCGTTATTTTAGTGTGTTTCCCCCTCTTTTTTGCTCTTCAATATCGCTATTATTCATTTCGCTAATCCAACGATTGTCTCCTGATGAGATGTTGGCTGAAAGGGCTCTAGAGACTTTTAATATTAAAATCAATGGTTTCCTAGTTTTTAAAACTATTTATAAATTTTGTACCTCCAAACATTTGTTTATATATATATATATATATATATATATATAGGTTTAGTCAAAATTATTTTAACTTGTTAAATCATCTTGCACATATGATGTATGTTTTTTGAATAAATGATTTCTACACTTTAAGTGTTAACTTCATTTTCACTAACCCTGTATATATATATATATATATATATATATATATATATATATATATATATATATGATTTATTTAACCCATTTCCTAAAAAATATTTATTTATGTATAGTTAGATTTGAGTGAATATATAGAATTTATATATATATATATATTTGTTTCATACTTATACGCAATCGTCAGGCCATGTATATCTTATATTTTTATCGCTCTGTCACTTTGTTGAGCACTTTAACCATTAAATATAGCATACCTAAAAACTAAATTGCATCATGCAGATAGATAGATAGATAGATAGATAGATATATATTCTTTTTTCAGACATGGAAACAACTTTGTCGCCATTTTTTTTTCTATTTAAGACGAAGGCTGGGCAGGAAACGGAAGAAATTCGGTTGAAAGTAAATCGAAAATCCATTTCTTCCTGTCGTGTTTGTTTGTTTGTTTAGTGGTACACAGATGAGTTAAAGGTGGGAATTACCCTAGCTATTTTTTCTTTCTTTTCTTTTCTTTTTTTTTTTTTTTTTTTATGGGGGGTGTTGTTGTTTTTGTTTTTGCAGGCGATGTTAAAAGAAGATGACGTTTGAGCAAACCGAATTAGCTCCATTTCTGCTAATCATTCCCTCCCTCACATAGTTGGCGCTTCTTTGCCATACGTACCCAGGTATTGCCCGCTTCACCGACACACCTCTTCACAATACCCTACCCCCCCACACTCCACCGATACCGCTCCAGCATCCACGACGACAAATATACATGTGTAACAGCATCTTTTATATGTTTACAGACATTTCATATGAAGCATTTGCAGACACCAGATGTTATTATTCGACACCAAGGAAATAATCATTTGGCTGCGTTTGGATGTCGTGTAGTATTAGCTGTTTGTTCTTTGTTTTTATTAGCAGTTTCGTTACAGACGCACACGCGCACGCACACCGCCCCGTGTGCACAGACACACAAACACCTAACAGTGACTTCCGAGAGGCACAAATGGTAACAGAAGGTCTTCAAGGTTATCTTCCTCTTTAAAAAAAAAATCGCTCAGCGCGACCAGAAGAGGCACAACCTTAAAACCATATCTCACTCAGCCCTGCTATAACAAAAAAAGACCCTCAGACATGGAAAACATTAATTCTTCGTCGTTATATACGGCTCTCCATAAAGTCTCCTTAAAATTTGAAGAAGTTCTTACAAAGGCAAATGAGAAGACAATTATGTGGAAATTTTGACAAAATTAAATATTGAATTTTTTTAAACTAATTTAATACGCCTCTATATGGGCACCTTTAGTTGCACGAAACACATCAAGACGGTACTCGATTTCTTGCTGTTATATGCCGTACGTGAGAACACTAATGTCCCAATCCTCATAAATACGTTGGGAGTAATATGCTAAGTAGTCCACCGCTAGCAGTGGTTTGCCTACTTCACGCCGTTGGCGAGTATTGTATTTTGTTGATATTATAAAGATTACCATTTCATTTCCAACCTCTGTTTTGGCTATTCCTCATTCAGTAAACTTTTCTAAGTTACCAAATTCAGTCTTTTCATTATCTATCTATCTATCTATCTATCTATCACATACTGTTAATTATTTATCTATCTAAGTCAGTGTTATATTCCGTACCTATGAACACTAATGTGCATGTCCCAATTCTCATAAATACGTTGGATACTATTTTAAGTGGTGTGGGTAATATGCAGTCTAAGAAGGCCACCTATAGCAGTGGTTTACCTATTTCACGCCGCTGGTGAGTATTGTATTTTGTTGATGTGATAAAGATTACCATTTCATTTCCAACCTCCATTTTGGCTATTCCTCATTCAGTTAACCTTTGCTAGGTTACAACGCTGTTTTGTGCATTTCTTGTGCAACCATTAATCTCATTCCTCCTCCTGTCGCGTTGCTCTTTAGTTTCTTGTCAAAGAAGTCCGTCCATTCGTTTTCTAATATTTTCTCTTCTTGAATTAGCTTCTTCCTCTGTTTCATTTTTTGTCTTCTTGCGCTGCACTCTCTCTTTTTTTCTCTCTCTCTCTCTTCCTACTAACCTCTTCTTTTCTCCCATTAGTTCACCTCTGATGTTTGCGTTTCCTGGCTTGTGCTCTTTTATTGCTTCACTATAGTGTTCACTATATATATATATATATATATATATATATATATATATATATATATATATATATATATATATATACACGTGTGTGTGTGTGTTGATATAATAGGAAAGAAAGTGTTATATACCGTACCTATGAACACTAATGATGTCCCAATTCTCATAAATACGTTAGACACTAGTGTAAGTGTGGGTAATATGCTAAGTAGTTCACCATTAGCAGTGGTTTACCTACTTCACGCCGCTGGCGAGTATTGTATTTTGTTGATTTTATAAAGATTACCAATTCATTTCCAAACTCCGTTTTGTTATTCCTCATTCAGTAACCTTTTCTAGGTTACAACACTTGTTATGTTCGCCATAGCATGGCCTCATCAATGCTCGCAATGGCATCAATGATATTTTACTTCAGAACAGTGATGTCCCGTATCTTTGTTCGATGCGATATCTTTAAGATAACCCCACAGAAAAAAGTCCAGAGTAGTGATATCAGGTGAACAAAGTAACCAGGAAATTGAGCCATCCCTTCCAATCCACCTGCCTGGAAATATTTGATTTAGGAACCCATGAACATGCAGTCCCCAATGTGGTGATGCACCATCTTGTTGGAAAATGATGGTTGGTTGAAGGTCATCTAGTTGTGGTGCCAAATCAGTTGCCTTTGGAATATATTTTTAAATTGTAAAGTGACTTTATGAACACCCTACATATTAGGTACTTTTTAAACAAAAGCTATACCCCAGATTTAAAACCCATTTTAAAACTGAAATTTCCTGAAGCATTTATTTTAATTTAAATTCCAAGCTAATACGAGAGTGGGCTGAAGATTTCATAGGCTGACTATGATGGAGGATTGCTAAAGCCGTGAAACATCCAACTCTTATTAATAATTGCGTTGTTTCTTTCCAGGTAAACTGACATTCGACTGTTCAGAGAAAACTTCAAAAGTAACTTCTCTTGAAAATGGACGTTATCAAGTACCCTTATAAAAGTTTAGACCCCAATGACATTAATGCTGACATGCTTGCTAAATTAAGGGATGATGCTCCAGCTTTATCAACAGTGCAAATGTGGGCAGCTGAATTTAGGAGGGGAAGGGGGAGTTTTAAAAATGACCCAATACGTGTTGCACCTGCCACCATCGAGGAAAACGTTGTTCCCCACATGGTAACAGATGACAGACGATTGACGATGAATCAAATAGTCACTACTATTAGCATAACCCGTGAGGGAGTTGAGAATATTCTGCACAATCAAGTTTTGCATGATGACGGTTTCTGCACGTTGGGTGCCACGTCCTTTGACACCTGATCAAAAGTGTACCAGGGTGATCACATCACGGAAAAATTTGACATTGTTTGAGGCAGATCCAACTGGTTTCACTGAATATTTTCTAACCCAGGATGAATGTTGGGTTCATCATCTTCAGCCAGATACAAAGAGACCATCCATG
Source organism: Acanthosepion pharaonis (assembly GCA_903632075.3). Lineage (NCBI taxonomy): Eukaryota > Metazoa > Mollusca > Cephalopoda > Sepiida > Sepiidae > Acanthosepion > Acanthosepion pharaonis. The sequence goes on along the minus strand of CAHIKZ030005270.1, from coordinate 2,058,703 downwards.
CATAGGAGACTCCCCTCCACAACTGTCATGGTCGTTTCGTCTACAAGGAAGGTAATAGCCTCTGTTTTTTGGGATGCGGAAGGCATTGTGTTCATTGGCTATCAGTACATAGTACTATGCCAACTGTCAATGGTGCGTACTATGCTAACTTGTTGATGTAGTACTATAGATATTTGATATATAATACTTTGATATATAGTACTATGATATGATAGTACTATGATATGATAGTACTATGATATGATAGTACTATGCCAACCGTCAATGACGCGTACTATGCTAACTTGTTGAGGTAGTTACGAAAGGCTATCAAAATCAAACACCCAATAAAACTGAAGAAAGTTTTTTTTATCATGACAATGTTCCCGCACACATGTCCTTGGTTTCAATGGCGGTTTTAGGTGACTGTAGCTTTGAACTGGTTGATCACCCTCCTTATTTTCCTGACTTGACTATCATCTGTTCCCCAACATGAAAAAAACACCTGTCTGTGATGATGACGTCATATTTTCTGTTGATGATTCTTTGACCAACAGGATAAACAGTCTTCTTTGAACCGTCAGATATAAATTTACTTGGAAATAAATAATGCAGTTATTAATAAGAAGAGTTGAAATTAATGCATGCAAGATTTCATAGGTCTAGCATCACTCCTTTTTTGACAGCATACGGACTATCAAGCCTACACTAGTAGATTGAATTTAATATCAAAATTTACTATATTTCAAACCAAATATAAATTGAATGAAATTATTTTGTATTTATTTATTATCAGTAAAATAGATAAAAATCATCCATCTATATTTCTGATATGAGATATTATGTACACTATTTACATTATTCGGACTGTTGTCCTCATCTTTGTCGCCATATTTATTACAACGTTTCGGCCGTTGTAAACTCCGGCCTTCTTCAGGTGGTTGGAATGTGGAAATAATAAAGGGTTCAGTTCGACATTCCAACCGCCTGAAGAAAGCCGGAGCGTACAACGACAGAAACGTTGTAATAAATATGGCGAAGATGAGGATAATAGTCCGAATGATGTAAATAATATAAAATCATCCATTTTATCAAATCTGTAAACACAAAATAATTCACTTCATTGAATCGGTCTTCAGGTCCATTCCAGCCAAATGGTCTAACCCACCTGCTGCATTAGGTACTCTCCTATAAATGAGGTAGAATTAGCTGGCTTGCCTTTACAAAGAGATACAAGAAGGCAGCCATGTTAGCAGGCAAGTCATTTGACTTCTACATTCCAAATTTCATTTTTTAAGGCTGTCCTTTAAAGAGGTCTAGCGAACGGTTTCACATATTTTGCCTCTTGAGACTCGGTATTTTGTACTTGTCGATATTTCCTCGGTGTCATATACTCTAAAGTTTTAATAGTTTGGCAAAGTTGGATACAATTTCTCTCTTGATTGGCAGGACAAATCCCTAAACTTGTCTTTAACATACTTGAATCAGAATCCAGAAACTTCAACGAACTTATTCACAATACTATGGTACCTGCCGATTAATGTTTTGATATTTTTCGGCCTTGTCTTAGCTTTTGCAAGATTTAAAGTTAAGAAATTCTATTCAAGTCAGACTCACGAGTTTTGAACTTCAATCTCACTACGTCTTTACCAATTTGAGATTTCGGAATGTAGGATATTTCAATGCAGATAACTTTGAATTTCATCTGCGCAGAACGAGCCGGTTTTCATTATAAATGCGCATAAAATAAACCCATAGATCCAAAAATGTATTTATTTTATATGTTGATTAAAATGAAATGTGTAATAATGTGAGACTCGATCTATCTAATCTCTGCTCATATCTATCTATCTATCTATCTATCTATCTATCTATCTCTGTTCATATCTATCTATCTATATATCTATCTCAATTTGCTCATTTTCTATCTCAGTTTGCTAATATTCTATCTATCTATATATCTATATAAGTATGTTCATATCTATTTATCGATCTATCGATGTGTCTAGGTTTGCTCATATTCTATCTACTTATCTATCTATCTATCTATCTATCTCTATCTATCTATCTATCTATCTATCTATCTATCTATCAATATATATATATATATATATATATATATATATATATATATATATATATATATATATCAGTTTGTTCATATTCTGATAGTATTCAGAGCCACGATAGTCAAGCAATAATTAAGAAACTTTCTCTTCTCTTATTCGATTTGAGTGTTTGATCTTTATGTGACAAACTGTTTGTGATTGCCAGCCAAGATTATTGCATTCTCGCTAGTCTATTTGGTCCGCGTATTCTGGGACTTTGCCCGGTGTCACGTTCCCAAGGAATTCACCTTGATATTAGACGAGATTAAAACAGTAGAAAAAAAACCCAAAAAACAAACACTTAATCTAAATTTTCAATATCCACAAAGATCAGTTTTTTCTTTTTTTTTATAAATTTGCTTTCTATCATGTATGTGTGTCACTATTTCCTATATATTTTCAGATCAATTCCAATATCCGTTCTCAATTGGATTTTATTTTTCCACATATCTAAATAATAATAATAATAATAATAATGATAATGAAGACTTAGCCTTTTTAATGATTAAATTCCATTTGGTTGGCAACGAATCGTCCAGCCTCGTGCCTACTGCGTCTTTTAGGGTAAATCACCAAATTGTGCTTCCCAGCAGTACGCCATTCCCAGAGTCGTTTCATGCCATTCCCAGAATTGGCAGCTTTCCAACTCCATCTGACGCTAAGCAATAACAGCCTTGAAATATTTTTTTTCATATATTTTTTTTTTTTAACGTGACATTTATGAAAAAAATTATTCTGTCTTTCCAATGATTTTTTGAACACAAATAAAGCAGCCGTAACATTATTGCAATTTACAAATTCATATCAGGGATTCCTGTTGATTATCATTGAGAAGCAAGTTTACAGGAAGCCTCCATAAATCGACAATATTACCCCCTACGTTTTGTTTTTTTTTGTTTTTTTTTTCTTGCCACCGATATTCAGAAAACTTAAAATGATGACTTGGTTACTTACAATTGTTGTTACATGATGCAAACAATAGTCAGGGCATTATTTAAACAAATTATCCGTAAATAATCAACATTGTCTTTTTTATAGTCATCTGTGACTTATTACCAATTAGGATCGTTTTAACATTTAATTAAGTATTTTCTTTATTAATCCAACATATTTGTATCATCTTAAACAGTATTTTTAGTGGATACTCGTATTTGAGTAGACGCGCAGTTTATTTATTAAACAGTATATTTATTTATTTTCGTCTACCGGCCTGAATATTCGAGAAATCGTATTAAACAAAAATTTGCGCTCTTCAGCGGGAAATGAACCTGCGTCTCTCAGGGCAGAGTGAATTGACGTTAAGCCTGTCACGCATTAACCAACTTGGCCACTGAGAACAGTCGGTAGCTAAGTAATCGTTGTAAGTAAAACGCTTAATTGAAATAAATATTTCATAATTTCTTCTTTTTTTTTACTCAGAATTCGATAGAGAACAATGGTAAGTAAAGACTATTTCTCAGTTATACGGAAACCCTGGGAAAGGTGTCGAAAAAATATGTTCGGGTAAGTGAAAATTCCGGATAACTGAATACCGTAATTATCGAATGAAGAGAAAAGTAATTTTCTGAAATAAATTTAATATTTATATCATTAAATAATTTTTTATGATGATGATTAAGGTTTTGTCCAGTTTAGTTTTTTTCATTTTTATGAAAACAAAATGCGTCAATTTTTGCCTGTTTTTCAGCCGCTAATTCCCTAAGCTGGATATCACTGAAACCATTGTGTTTGTTTGCTTTTTGCTTGTTTATCGGCATATCAACATCCTTATGGGTCATTTAATACTGAAATTTAATTTTCTTGAGACCATTAGTAATTTCTTTTACAAAAATGTATTGCTGGTACTATTTTCTACTATGAAAATGGATTGCGAGTATTTTTACTATAAAAATGTATTTTTTAATTTTCATAGTGATTTGAACCCAGTTTTGGGGCTAACAATTTTCCAATAGATGGAACTCTCACAAGCGCTACTACCCCGGGTCGGGTCGGGGTGGACCTGGAGACAACACCAATTAAGAGGGGGTCTCATGCTCCTCAAAACCTTCCTATCAGAATGCCGAATGTAGTTTATCGTCATACCCAGGACACCCCTGTGTTTGAATTGAGAATTTGAGTAACAAAATTTTGGCGAGATTAAGCTATAGTTCAAATTTATATTCTTTGCATAAAAACAAGGAAATTATTTTTTTTAAATCGGTATTACCCAATGCAAGGCAATAAAGCCACTAAGACACAAGTGGTTACAGGGATAGGGTGCGGAAGAATTACGAAGAGAACCATAGATATATAAAGACATTTTTATGTTTAACATTCTTTTTATAGATACAAGTATTTTAAGTAAATGCTCTGTTTATAATAAACAGTATTAAATAACATTTACCGGCCTGAATGTCCGAGAAATTTTGATAGAAAATATTCGTCCTTCGACAGGATTCGAACCTGCATCCTATACGGAACCGTCATTTAGCTTGACGTGCCTAACCTCTCGGCCACAAAGGATCGTTCGGTTGACAACGTCGAATTTACTGCTTATAAACTTCAACTTTCCATGAATCTCTCACGTACATTAATAACTGCTCATGGCGTATCAAATGTAAACAAATAACGTCACACATTATGAAAACAAGCCATTTTTTTCACACATTATTGAAAACAAGCCATTTTTTTCTTCCGTTAACGACGAACTTAAGATCGTTTTGCACATCGCAATAATTGAAATGGTTTTATCATCGTTTTTATCAAGCCTTGAGTTAAGGTTTTCTAAATTCTCAAAAATGCTTTCCTGAGAGGAAGTATTAAAATGGATTTAGTTTAGAAAATAAAAGATATTCGGGTGATTTTAAATATATTTCTTCATTTCCCGCCAGGATCCGACGAAAAACAGGATACGAATAACCGAAGTCGTTCTTGTCTCGTTTTCCTATTACTGTGTTGGTTCCTGATATGGAAATTCTCTAACATTTTTGTTTAGCTAATCCAGACAATTTACAGTGATCCCTCGCTAATTCGTTGTTCTACTATCGCGGATTCACGACTTCGTGGATTTTTAAAATATATATATGGAAAATATATCGCGGAGTTTCTGGAAAATTCTAGAAAAATCGCGATATATGAACACATAAAATTTTTGATTAAACCCATTAAAATATTAACAATAAATATTATTTCCTGGTCTAGGAACAACAAAACAAGCGTAAAATAGCAATAGAAAGGACACCGCCGTCTGAAGAGGCGTAAAATACAATTATCGGCTGCACAGAAGAAGTCATCATCAGCTTCATCATCATCATTTCTACTGCGCAGCAAATTCATCACCATCATCATTCAAATTCTACTTCAACTTCTATCGTGTTGAATACAGTAACAATCTTTTTTTTTTTTTAAATCTGAAGTGTTATTGCTTAACAGTAGTCCTTGTTATTAATAGAGTACTGTAATGGGTGGGTTGTTAACAGTACAGGGAGGGTTTTAAAAGTTCAAATACACGTTAAATAAATACTGTAAATATGGCGTCCCTACTTCGCGGAAATTCAGTTATCGCGGCCAGTCTCGGAACCAAACTACCGCGATAAACGAGGGATCACTGTAAACTCCCCGACAATGGTGAATCTACTTTTTAGTGCCATATCCCTTGAGTAGGTGGGCGATCATGGCTCTCCACAACTTCCAATTATTTGTAGGTCTAAGCAACGTTTGTCTTTTTACTACCCCCTTTTTTTTTACTAAACATTGATAGAAGCTCCTGCGGCGGGGGTTGGTTACTCAACGTTTCCTTTCTTTCAACATACAGGCTGTTATTACACACCCACTCTTTATTTTAATTTTCATTTATTTTCCAATCTGCTTGTTTATTTATACTAAATGTATTTGTCCCGAAATAAATTAACTTAGGATAAAGTTAGTTACTCGCCCCGTCTGTGGAATTCTCAGTATCCTTCTGTTGAACTACATTTCAGTTTTCTCTTCGTCTGTGGAGAGATTGTCTAGCATTCCTTATCATATAATAGGGTGTCTAACATAGCAAGCTACCATTCTTTTCTATATTTCAATGACATTTTTTCAGCACTTTTCTTAGCTTTTCGAATGCATCTTTCGCTAGTCCATTGTGTGTTCGGATTTCGGTGTCACATTTTGCATCCTCTGTTAAAACCCTTGCCAGATATTATCGTCTGACAGTTAATGGTCAGCCCATTTTTTCTGAACTTTCTTTTACTATCTTATCTAGAAGGGTTTTTTTTTAAGCATTTTACCCCAAGCAAGGCAGGGTGGTACTAGCTCGCAAAGGATTACAGAGAGTGAGAGCAAGAGTAAGGAGTAAAGAGCGGTGTTTGTGGAAAGGATATAGAGAAAGACGGGAATCGGGATCAAGGCATCAGAAGACTGAATATTTGAAGATTATAGCTATCAGGGAAGCAAGTAAGAGGAAGGGAGTTTCACTGTCTGGAAGTGCGATAGAAGAAGCTATTGGAGTAGAAAAGGCGGTTATATTTAACTGTTTCGACAGTGAAAGGATTGGGCCCAGATGCCAACCTAGTAGCACGCTTAAATCCATGCATTTGGGGCACCAGTAAAAATATCTCGTCAGAGGAGTTGCCATAGAATATTTGTGGAAAAGACAAAGGGAAGCTACATCACGTCTGTGAGAAAGTGACTATAGACGAGATGCCAGATCAAGACCTATCACATTGCATATTCGTCTCTTGATTTTGTCGAGAACCTCGATATATATATATATATATATATATATATATATATATATATATATATATATATATAATAAATGCGAATGTCATTGTGTCACTGTCATACTTTTTTTCAATTAAATGGACACAACTGTCTAACTTTCAATAGCTCATCTTCTTCAATATAATAAATGCGAATATCAGTGTGTTACAGTGTCATACTTTTTCAATTAAATGGACACAACTGTCTAACTTTCAATAGATCATCTTCTTCAATATAATAAATGCGAATATCAGTGTGTCACTGTGTCATACTTTTTCAGTTAAATGGACACAACTGTCTAACTTTCAATAGCTCATCTTCTTCAACATAATAAATGCGAATATCAGTGTGTCACTGTGTCATACTTTTTCAGTTAAATGGACGCAACTGTCTAACTTTCAATAGCTCATCTTCTTCAATATAATAAATGCGAATATCAGTGTGTTACAATGTCATACTTTTTCAACTTTACTCCGGTAACCTAACATATCATATCGTTTTGGAATCAGAATGGAATCCATGAGCAAATACTCATTTCGGGTCGATCCGGACCTGCAATCCTGATATTTTGGATTCTAAAGTTTTCATTACTGCGATTGTTTTCGGCGATTTTTTTGTCTGCTTTTTTTTTTTTTTTTTTTTTTTTACTACGATAGCAATTTTTATAACTTGGAAATAAATTTGGGAATAATCGAAATTAATTGCGAAAGTCACCCATAAAATATAAAAATAATTGTTTGTATGGAAAGTAAGGAACTACGCACATAAAATGAAGTGGCGGCAGAAGAATTATCGTAGAACTTTTAAAAGGTAAGCTTAAATATTAATGTAATACTTAAATGCAACGATCACTTATGAGTTCTTCTGTAGTTTATTGTTGCCAACAGCATCTACTTCTCCCTACCTATTGCGATGAAGGACCAATCAAAAGCTAGTTTAAATGCTGCCCGATAAAGTGGCTTTTAAACTAATATATATATATATATATATATATATATATATATATATATATATATATATATATATATATATATAAAACGGCAGCCATTTCGATAAAACGGCAGCCATTTTTGTTTTCCTATTTTGTTAAAAAATAGTAAAGCCATTTATATCAATACGTCTAATTGATAGAATGCCGTAGGATAAGCTTAACAAATGAAAACGAAAAATGATCCTTTTAACGCTGAGGAAATCCATCGTGTTCCAGGGGTTAAGTCGACGGTAGAGATTCATTTTTAAACAATATGAACTTGACTGAACTGATTTCAAATTACCTTAAATTACGACATTTTTCAAGTGTGCTGACATTAAACTTTCAAATATTTTCTTTTTCATTTCATTTTCTTTTTCTTAGACAGGGAAATACAGACGATGATTCATAACATACTATTTCGTAGGTCATCTGTACACGTCTCAGCGCAAATACTTCAAGTGTTGTTGGGTAGAGGCCGATGGTTTATTTTGTCATATAGCCAATTGGTAGGTAGAGAATGCGACAGTTTTTTGGGTTTTTTTCAAGTGTGGAAGGTTTCCTTATTTCTAAAATATCAGAATTCGAATTCCTCGCTTTTACCTTTGCTCAGTCAACAACCATTAGCACTACTCGGAACTACGCAGTTATATTAATTACAAGAAGAATCCCCAAATAATATGTAGCAGATTGGTTTGCACTAATATAGTAATGGCAACAGCAAAATTAGCTGCTCCCATACAAAAAAAAAACAAACTTTATCATTTATTGTCGTAACAGCTAATGTTACTGCCGGTTGAAATTTGTAAAAATGTTTTCTTAAATTAGACAAACCGCTGTTATTGAACTTTCACATATCGATCGGAGTTTCCTTCCAAACCTTTTGTTTGTGTTTATGTGGAAGATCAAAATTTTGATTATATCAGTTTCCCTTCTATACATGTACTATCCGGTTTTTTTTTTGTTTTGTTTTTTTGCTACTGTTGGAAGTGTTCACGTGATGTGCTTTCTGTTATTTGGTAAAGATCTTTGTGGCTTTGTATTGTCTATCTATATTTCTGAGATGAGGTACTATGTACACTATTTACATTATTCGGACTATTGTTCGACATTCCAACCATCTGAAGAAGGCCGCAGCGTACAACGGCCGAAACGTTGTAATAAATATGGCGTCAAAGATGAGAACAATAGTCCGAATAATGTAAATAGTGTTGTTTTGTATTGTTTATAAATTTTATAATTGTATGCAGTTTTTTGATTGATGGATATGTTTTTTATAGTTTTCAACCTATTGCATGTTATTTAAAGCCAGAAAATTTTTTTCGTTTACAAGAATTTTTTAGAGTTAATAATGACTAATTAACCCATAGCTAGATGGAGAAGACGTGGATTCATACCTTTCCCAAGGTTATTTGCGTGTAAGTGAATATAAAGATCTCAACTGGAATTGGAACTCTTGTCTCTGATTTCCAATTCCGAGCTTTTATCCATTGCACCACACGCACATCCAAGCTTAAAGCATCTGATGCAATTTTTACACGTAACTTGAAGAAGACAGATATACTGTCGAAATATTGTTATACACTGTCTTTTCTCTTCTTTTTCTTTTATTTAATCGCGCTCTTCTCTAAATATTATTATTATTGCGAGGGAAAGTAAAAAATTATCTGTATTCTTGTCTAAAGATATGTTCTGGCGAAATGCGGACAATTTTTTAATTACCCTCGTATTATTATTATTATTATTATTATTATTATTATTTCCTTTGATTTCTGGTGTGTACTCATTTCTTTCCGTGTCCTGCCCAGAGATCTAAGGTCAGAAAAAGCATCATGACATCTTCCACTAAACAATTAAAAAAAAAACCAACATATTTTACATAGATAAAGCCCTTCGTAAGGTGTTGGCTGTACTCGTGAGAACAATCTTTTGTATTTCTTTAAGGCATGGGCTTCTAGGAATTCATTCAATGAGTCTAATGGAATCTTTTCCAACCGATCCGAGAGCTCCAACTACAACAGGGATTGTTGTTCCTATGTACCTCATTTTTGAGATTTCGATGTCAGGGTCCTTGTATTTTAATAGTTTTTTGAAGATTTTCAAAGATACAAAAGAGACTGGCATATCAATAAAGAGGCAATTTTTTCTGTTTGTGGTCTTTAATAACAATGTGTGGGCGGTTAACTTTGATTTTTCTGTCAGTGTGTATTGTGTAGTCCCAGAAAATTGTAACAGGTTCTATCTCCATAACCGGATCTGGGTGGTGTTCATAGTAATTTCTTTCATTTTCCTTCCCGTAGAAGTTTCAGATTTTCCAGTGCAGATATTGGCCAACTCTGTCATGACGGGTTTTATATTCAGTGGTTGCCAACCTAATACAAAATGATCAATTATTATTATTATTAGTTGACGAAACACGTCCAGTCTTGGAATAGAAATAAAAATTGAAAACTTTATCACAAATCCTAAAGCCAAAATGAATCTTATCGAGATAAAAAAAAAAAATGAAAGAGAAAAGGGCAAACGAAGTTATAATTTTAAATTAAAAAAATATATCTTTACTGAAACTTTTGTATATTTATTCTGAGGGTCGATTTGGGATTTAAGAATTCCATGAAAAGATCGACGGTCTTAAATATTTTGGGGACTCTAGCTTTATGTTATCGTCGTTGCCCTGATTTTTTTTTTTTTTCGAAATTCGATTTAAATAGCGGGAAATCAAAACAATATAATTCCGGAAAAGACTTTTCAAACGTTCCTCAGACAATCGGGTACTTAATCTTGTAAACACAGCATTTCGAACTACACAGTCTTTCGCCTTCGTCAAGTGTATATTCGGTACCTGAAACAAGAAAATTTTCAGCGATGCTAGGTAACCTAAACCAAATGAAGTTATATATAAAAGCCACTTACATTAAGCCGGATCAAATGCCGAAAATAGTAGTACCCGTGGAATGAAACCAAACAGCGTTTTTTCCGTCTTTCCTCGTGGTCAAAACGGAACAATCCATTATTTATGAGGTATTGGAAAGGCATTTTTTTCTTTCTTTCTTTCTTTCTTTCTTTCTTTTTCTTTTTCACACGGAAGCCGATTAACGTCTCCAATATGTCTTTTCCGTCTTTCCTCGTGATCAAAATGCAACAGTCCATTATTTATGAGATATTGCAAAGGCGTTTCCTTTCTTTCTTTCTTTCTTTCTTTCTTTCTTTCTTTCTTTTTCTCGTGGAAGCCAATTAACGTCTCCAATATGTCTTTTCCGAGAAAAATGAATTATTGGAGGTAGAAGCCGAATTATAATAAGATACTGACACTTCTCAAACATTTTAAAACTATATTTATCACTCAATCCAATGCGCAAGAGATTGTTAAATGTCGTAGAGGGAGGAGGAAAATAGTAATATTATGAGGATATGTAGGATAGATAACGGTTAACTCCAGACATGAAGAGGTTAACATTGTAGTGTTCGTGAAAATTTTCTCTCGGAAGTCTGTTGCACAAAGTAGCGGTTTGTAGGAAGAAGCTGTTCGATGGAACTTCTGCCTTACCAATGGAATACAAAGAGGGTGAGGATGATTTGAAGTAGTGTACCTTGCATGCACTGTCCTAGCTGTAAAGGTCTGGACTAGTGGAACTAAGAGATGTTGCTGGTCTGAACATTTTCCATGGAAATAGCGATAAAGTAGCAAGAGGCTTAGCTGTAAATGTCTGAACTGGTGGAACTAAAGAATGGTGCGCTCATCTGAACATTTGCCATGGAAATAGCGATAGAGTAGCAAGAGGCTTAGCTGTAAAGGTCTGAACTGGTGGAACTAAAGAATGGTGCGCTCATCTGAACATTTGCCATGGAAATAGACATAGAGTAATAAGAGGCTTAGCTGTAAAGGTCTGAACATTCAGAAGTAAAGAATGGCGCGCTCATCTGAATATTTGCCATAGAAATAACGATAGAGTAGCAAGAGGCTTAGCTGTAAAGGTCTGAACTGGTGGAACTAAAGAATGGCGCGCTCATCTGAACATTTGCCATGGAAATAGACATAGAGTAATAAGAGGCTTAGCTGTAAAGGTCTGAACTGGTGGAACTAAGGAATGTAGCTCATCTGAACATTTGGTATAGAAATAACGATAGAGTAGCAAGAGGCTTAGCTGTAAAGATCTCAACTGATGGAACTAAAGAATGGTGCGCTCATCTGAACATTTGCCATAGAAATAACGATAGAGTAGCAAGAGGCTTAGCTGTAAAGGTCTCAACTGGTGGAACTAAGGAATGTAGCTTATCTGAACATTTGCCATAGAAATAACGATAGAGTAGCAAGAGGCTTAGCTGTAAAGATCTCAACTGGTGGAACTAAAGAATGGTGCGCTCATCTGAACATTTGCCATAGAAATAACGATAGAGTAGCAAGAGGCTTAGCTGTAAAGATCTCAACTGGTGGAACTAAAGAATGGTGCGCTCATCTGAACATTTGCCATAGAAATAGCGATAAAGTAGCAAGAGGCTTAGCTGTAAAAGTCTGGTGGAACTAAGGAATCTTGCCCGTCAAAACATTTGCCATGGAAATAGCTATAGGGTAGCGTTAACAACGTTTCATCTACGGGAAAGGAGTTTGGAAGAGATTCGGTGATCAGTTTTTGGGTTTTTTTTTTTTCTTGGGGAAATGTCAACAATTAAAATGTTCGGGAGCCACTCAAATTTAAGGGTTACAGTCAAAATGATAATCAGTAATGAGGTGGGTGTGACAGAAGATTATGAGGATAAGGAGAACCAGAAAACGATTGACCCTTGAGTTGAAATGGTCAAGAATGAAGTGTTCTGGAAAGCACCCACGCAGGAGTTTGTTTGACAGCCCGCAATTCTTGGGAAAAACGCTGAGTGGAAATTTCTTCTTACATTCGGAATACGGATTTAGGTCAGGGAAGGAAGAATACTAAGCGAAGTTATTTTAATCTCTTTATTATTACATCTTGCACGACACACTTCGTTCTTAAATATGCTTCGCTAATTTTGTTCCTGACTACTGTAGTTGTAGTAGTAATAGTTGTAGTAGTAGTAGCAGTAGTAGTAACACGGCAAAAGTGTTTCACCGTAATTTGCAGTCTGTTTCATTATCAAAAGTAAAAAAAACAAACCAGCATAATCACTATTCTCGATATTTTTAATAAACTAATCCAATGTTATGATTTTTTTTATAGAATGAAAATTTTGCCACTTTTGAACAATTTTATTATTGTTGCTTCCAACCAAAACATTTTGTGTTGATACACTCTTCATTGTCAATATTATTTTATTAGTTTTTTTTTCAATCTTAATATTATCTTTTTTTTTTTAATTAAAACGCACTGGCCAATGTTTTTTCTTGATTATTATTATTATTATTATTATTATTATTATTATTATTATTATTTCCTTTGATTTCTGGTGATTACTCATTTCTTTCCGGGTCCCGCCCAGAGACCTAAGGTCAGAAATGGCATCATTATATTTTCCACTGAGCAATTTTAAAAAAAAAACATGTATTTTATATAGATATATGGCTCTCAGCCATATATCTAGATAGATAGATAGATAGATAGATAGATAGATAGATAGATAGATATGAATAGACTGAGATAGATATTGAACATACTGAGATAGATAGAAACATATATATATATATATATATATATATATGATGGGAGAAATAGACAGATAGATAGATAAGAATATATTATTTAGATAGATAGATAGATAGATAGATAGATACTGTTATAGATACATAGATACTGTTATAGATGGATATATATATATATATATATATATATATATATATATATATATATATATATATATATATATAGAGAGAGAGAGAGAGAGAGAGACATAGCTTTTTTCCTAACTGGCATTATTATTATTATTGTTTTATTTCCTTTGATTTCTGGTGTGTACTCATTTCTTTCCGGGTCCCGCCCAGAGATCTAAGGTCAGAAATGACATCATGATATTTTCCACTGCGAATTAAAAAAAATAAAAAATATTACATAGATAAAGTTCTTCGTAAATTCCCGGCTGTACTCGTAAGAACAATTTTTTGTATTTCTTTAAGGCATCGGCTTCCAGGAATCGCTTCAATGAGTCTATTAGACTCTTTTCCGATTAATCCGTGGGCTCCAACTAGAGCAGGGATTGTTGATTTTCTCATGTGCCACATTTTTGAGATTTCGATACGGCCATATCAGGTTGAAACACTTGTTGCTGTACGATCATTGAAGTTAAGCAACATCGATCCTGGTCAGTACCTAGATGAGTGACTGCTAGAGAATACCAGGTTCCGTAACCTTGGATGTGCGGGTGGTGTAATGGATAATGTTAATCGGAATTTTTAATCGAAAAGCAGAAATCCAATTCACGTTGGATTCATTATATCCACTTACACGCAAATCATTTTGGAAACAGTATAAACCCATCGCTTCTCCCACAACTATGGGTTAATTAGTAAAACTTGTATCACCAAATCATTATTATCTTAAAAAAAAACAATTCTAACAATCATTAAAATTATTATTATTACATCACTAAGAAAAGAACGCGATTTAAGAAAATAAAAATAAAGACTGAGTCTTATAATGTTTTCATATATTTCCACAGTATATCTGTCTTTTCCAAGTCTAAAAAGTGCATACAAATATTAAATATAACATAAAAATATAAAAATTAAAATAAAATATAAAATAAAAATATAAAAAATAAAATATAAAAAAAATAAAAATATGAAAATGAAATAAAAAATAAAAATAAAAATAAAATAAAATAAACATGAAATAAAATAAAAATATAAAATAAAACATAAAAATATAACAATAAAATAAAATAATAAAAAATTAAATTAAATTAAATAAAAATAAAATAAAATATAAAATATAAAAATAAAATAAAATAAAAATATAGAATAAAATATAAAAAGAAAATTATAAAAAAAAATAAAAAAAAAATTAAATAAAATATATAATAAAATAAAAATAAAATGAAATAAAAATATAAAATATAAAAAATACAATTCTTTGCATAAACGCGGCTAGTTTTCAGACAAACGGTTGTACCAGAAAACAACGCGCAAAGAAAACAATTATGCAAATGGAACGCAGATAGTGTGAATGGAATGCAACTGTTACGTGAGTAACATAATGGGGGATCGAGCTAATCTTGAAATTTTCCGTTAGTTGATTAGTTAGTAAGAGTAATTAAACAAATAGTTCAGTATCGTTGTCGTCGACGGCTTTATCGCGTATCCAAGAATTTAATTTCTTCTTTGTTGATTGTTTTCTTTATCATGATGACGTTGATGACTAAATTTGCCGCCAACGTCCAGGTTCAGGGCGTGAAGCTTCCAGTTTCACCAAAACGTGCTCCCGTCATCCATTCACTATCGATGTTTGGCTTTGCAAGAGTTGTTGACTGGAGGTGAAAGAAAATCAGAAGAGAAGAAAGTGCCGACGGCGTGAATTTTTTTAAGGTAGACCTCAACTTACCAGAAAGTGACTCAAACACTTAATTCCATAACCTTCCTCTGCCATACATATGGAATGAAACATACAAAACCATTTACGAAACTGCAACGAAATGCCGCTGACTCTTTTATAATTTCGAGTGGCGCCTTCTGTAGCATGTCTGTCGTGCGTAGCCCATTTCATCAGTTGGTTCAACCGTTGAGATCTGTTGTAATTGTCATCGGCTTGTTCCATCATTGGTTTAGTATAAATCGTATGAAACTCTCTTGTCATTTTGTCTATTTGAAGCGTTAGTAGCTTGCATATGTAGTTGTCTTCATTTTCTTCATTTTTATTATTTTTGTGGTGTAGTTGTCAACAAGTATTTCCTGTATTGTGAAGATGGGCAGCAATGTGTTTTTTAGATGTTGTGCAATAGAACTTGTATTCGACAAATGAAATGTAAGACATCTTGATAATGTTGTCGTCGTCAAACCAACATATTTACTTACATTTTTTTCCAGAGATACAATCTCCCAAAGGACATTTATACTGCGTGCCAAATTATTATCGAGATAACCTTTTTCTAATATTTCAAAAACCGTCCAATCAATTCACACGAAATTTTCACACAATGTTGGCAACACTGAGCTGCGTTATCACTGAAATTTTCGTACTGATCTGCGCAATGTAAACAAACTGGGGCCATATTTGTTATCAGCACGGTGATTTGAGCGTGCCAAATTATTAGAAAAGTGTAAGAATTTAGTGAAAAGATGGGCCGTAAAAGCAGTTTAAGTGATGCTGAAAAGAAAACTATTACCTCAGAACTCTCAAAAAGTAAATCTACCCTAGAAATTTTTAAAATGATAGGGAAGTGTCATCAAACAGTGAAAAATTCACCGCCGACCCTACACAAGTACGCAAAAGGGCATATAAAGGCACAGAATTGAGCAAACAAAACGTTTATTAATGTTGAACGTGAATGTTTATGATCAAAAGAAGCTAATAAATAAGATAATCAAACAAATAATAACAGATACAAACAAAGGCACAGTTTTAAACAAATTAATAGGGTATGTGCTTTCCCTGTTTTGAAATTACATGAAAAAGTCGACGATCCATAGAATTTGTTAATTGTAGGATGTCATCTGCTGTAATGCCGCGAGATATGTCAAGAATTGCTTCCCACAACTCAGCGTTGCTCCTAACTTGTCGTCCGTTAGCGTACAGTCTTCGCTTCATGATGCTCCAAAGGTTTTCGATTGGGTTCAAATCCGGAGAATTTGATAGCCACTTCATTTTTCTAGGTTCATCGAAGCCTAACTGTTTCAAATTTCAGCGATTGCGCAGTTCAGCGTTGCCAACATTGTGTGAAAATTTTGTGTGAATTGATTACACGGTTTTTGAAATATTAGAAAAAAAGTTATCTCGATAACAATTTGGCACGCAGTGTAAACTGATATATATTTTTTCCAAAATATTAGTTGACGGAGAAAAGATATTGCGTGTGATTAGGTTGATTGTATTAAATTTAGTATAATATATAACTAGTTTTATTTTTTACTGAGATCAGTGGGGAATATATTAGTACTTATGAGATTTTTAGGACTTTTTCATCTTGTTTATAGTTAGAATACATTTGATCAAGGTTTAGTAGCTTGATTTGAGCAATCATTATGTTCTTTTTTATTTGGGTGAGAAAAAAATCGACACTTTCCTTTATTTAATTTCATCTCGACATCAAGAAATTGATTAGACGACTGGAAAGGATCAGTATAAAAATAAGTAGACACAATATATCTTTATTATTCAATGAAACATATCTGAATGAAGATACGCTGCCTATATATATATATATATATATATATATATATATAATTTGTGTATTTAGGCAGCAATCCTTCTTTTATGCACATTTCATTGAATACGATAGAGAAGGTGCTTTTATTTAATTTCTCATGCTATCTAATTTTTTTTTCTTTTCGATGATAAATTATATAAAAAACTGTCCGAATGTTCTTTTTATCCGAGCGCTTTCGGCTATACATTTAGCCATTTTCAAGGATTAAATATTTTAACTGTTAAATAAGAAATAGTTTGTTGTATGTATGTTTTATAAAATGTTTTAATTTTCAAAACACGGGCAAGATACATTATAAAAATATGATTTTTTTGAATAAAAAACAAAATAAAAGCACCTTGTCTATCGTATTCAATGAAATATATATATATATATATATATATATATATATATATATATATATATATATTTCGTTTGCACCTACAGGAAGATGTATATATGTATGAGTGTGTACATGTGGTAATTTTATAAGCGTAGTTTAGATGTGACACAAGGCCAAAAAGACACCCAGTGAGGATCGAACTCACTACTCAAGTCGTAATTTTTCCATCGAGATATGCTTCCTAACCATCATATCACTTAAAAGATTTTCTAAACATAGCCATATCTCCGCTTAGATGTGGCACAAGGCCGAAAGAATGGAGCACCCAGTGGGGATCGAACTCACTACTCGGTTCATAACTGATCTAGTAAGGCAAGATTGCTAAACATTACACCACGTCGAGATACCTAAATTACTTTCTAAGCGTAGCATAGATATGGTACAAGGCCGAAAGCATGGAGCACTCAGTGAGGCTTGAACTCACTATTTAGTCTTAATTGTTCCAGCAAAACAATCTTGCTAAACATTATACCACATTGAAGTACTCAGTTGTGTGTACTTGTGCTTACAAGTTTTGATGTGTGTGTGTGTCTGTGTGTGTGTATGTCTGTCTGTCGTTCGTTCGTTTTGTTGAACACTTGCCAGTCAATTTCAGACACTTTTTTTCTTCTCTCATGAGCCAAGACTGACCTTCGCCGACGTTCGAGACCCGACAGAGGAATTCGTATCGTGAGAAATGACAATAAGGAGGCGTAATCACTCGCCTACTTTATACGGACAACACGTGCATGCGCACACATCAAACATACGCAAATACAATGAGGCAAGCGCACGCACACGTTCAAGAGTGCGTAGGCACACATTCAAAAATACACACACACACACACACACAAAGGCAGACACATTCTCAAAAAGTAAAGAGAAGCAATAAAATAAAATGTCAGCAGTATTTATATTAATGCCTGGAAAAATTGAAGAGATGGCGGCGATGAATCAGTTGCAGTGGACAATTGGGTTGCTTATGTGTCACCTTGGCCTTAAGCCAATATTGCTTTCCTCCAACAACAAAAAATATATATATATATATATATATATATATATATATTTATACACATGTATATGTATATATATGTATTTATATATATGTGTGTTATATATATATATATATATATATATATATATATATATATATATATATAATTTTCTTCTTCACTGGTAGCAATAACTCTGAGTTTAATGTGCAAGGCAACCGTCAGGTGCAGATTGAAAACTCTGATCGCATCAGTTTTCAATCACCATCATGAAATTAAGAATTGTGGTACCAATTAGGAAAAAGTATATATATATAAATATATATATATGATAACTCTGTTATCATACATCGATCACTATTTGATAAGCACTCCCACTCACAATTCAATATTATATATATATATATATATATATATATATATGTAAAAGGAGAAAATGAAAAAAGACAAAAGGAAAACTTATCTTAGCCAAGTTTTCTTTTGTCTTTTATTTCATATATATATATATATATATATATATATATATATATAGTAAGTGAACATTGAAGTTAATACTTAGAGGCAACAGCATCTAGCATGAAACAGCCTGTCGCCTGTCGCCTCTGAGTGTTGACTTCAATGTTCACTTTTATATTTACACATGCTCTATCTCTGATATAGAGCACTTTATCCCATAAATATAACACACCTTAAGAGTATGTTTCTTCATATATATATATATATGTATATATATAATAAGGTAAATATCCGTTGGTATATAATCCAAGTAGATCCTAATAATATGAAAATATTAGAAATGATCCACAAAAAGAGGTCGATGTAGTTTATTTATCCACAGCAATATAATTAATAATCAACCAAATTCTTTTACCTCATATGAGGAATAGGCTATTTCGGCAGACGACGAAATTGTTCGTCTGTCTTTTCCGGTGTAGAGTGAAGTTCTCATGACAAGGTGGAACGTAGTAGCTGTGAGGAATTGTTATTTCATGAACATCATTCCATTTTTCTATTCTTCCGTATACGATCTTCTATGGCGATATTTTATGTGATGTTGTTTGCTTCATTTCTATTATATTGAATTCTACAATTTTGAGTTTCTGTTTCTAATAAGTCCTATATGTTTTATTAGTGTTATTAAAATTTAACTCGTATTAATCCTTTAAGCCCTGATCACCGCTTTACCGGTGGTCGAGAAAAATGCCGTAATGCCCAGCCACCGGTTAAACAGTGTTAGAGAAAAATGACTTAATGCCCAGCCACCGGTTGAACAGTGGGTAAATACTTGTAACTATTTTTATATCTAACATCAAACATTACATACCAGTTATTTGCGAATTTTGATTCAGAAGCTCAGGCAAAAAGGTTAAAATTGTTCAGGAACGCAGAGCACAAAGGGTCAATATTATTTATAATAGTATTAAATCTTTCTTAATAATTTTAATTTTTAACAACGTCTGACAGTCGAAATTACTCGAATGTCAGAAAACAAAAGAATTTCGGACAGTTTATCGGGAACTGGAAAGAATATGAACAATTTAACAGACAATCGTTGTTGACGTTATTTAATAAATAATAATCAATATTTAATTAAACTTGTTTTGGATATGTATAGGTGTATAGGTTTATCCCTTATTTCCTGTTTAGGACTGGGTTTCCGGTTTTTTCTAAAGTCTACTTCAGCACGATACTTGTAATGTCTTCGCCTAAACTATAGGAGGAGATAGATTAATCTATAGATCACTTCACACTTGTCGGCGCTTTTTTGAACGGAAGTAAAGTTTTAACACTTCCTTCCTGTTTAGGATTGGGTTTCCGGTACCTTCTAAATTATTTTCATTCTTTTTTATTCCCAATGGCCCCTTGCGTCTTAATGGCATTATCGCCTTGCCTGGGGGTGAACTGATTAATGTATATATATAATTTATTCGAAAATTATAACATAAATGTTATAAAATCACTACAAAAATAGCCATTTTGTTTCAACACTTCTGGCGTCTTTTCAAGTGATGACGTTGAATATTAGTTAGAATGATTTCTGTTTTAGTCTAACCCTAACATTAAAGCATTAATTATTATAACCAATGTTCGTTATCAAATTTTTTGAATTCTCATATACTTGTATTTTGATCGGTCATTGCAGCTTATGTAACAGTGTTTCCCCTAGCGAGGGATGCTTTATTCTACATTCACCAACATCACTTGATAAGACACCAGCAGTGTTGAAACAAAATTTTTTTTTTAGTGATTTTATAACATATTTATGTTATGATTTTCGAATAAATAATTATATTTGCTCTACTCTGTATTGAGCACTCTTTTAAGAATAGCATTTTTTGGTTATTGGAATTTATTCCGTATACACCAATCCTATACTTGAATATATATATATATATATATATATATATATATATATATATATATATATATATTGAACAATAAAAAAATTAAAAAATTAAAATCTTTAGACACACTGGGTTGTAGATTAATATTCTTTCGTTTTTTTTTATTATTATTATTCCATTTAGATTCCTCGACTAGTTTCGACCAAAATGGCCATCATCGGGAGAAGAAATATTTCTGCTTGATGTTAGCACTAAACTACAGAAATGAATATCTTGCTGGAGACAATGAACTTTTGTCTGTAGTTTTCATTTGTTTTATATATATATATATATATATATATATATATATATATATATATATATAAAGAGATAGGTAGACGAGATAGATATGGACAGACTTTAATATGAATAGATAGATAGATAGATAGATAGATAGATTTTTTTTAATCCAGTTCACCCCAGGCAAGTTATTAAAGCCACTAAGATACAATGGGTTACTGGGTTTGGAAGAATTAGAAAATTGAAATGCCACCAAAGAGCGAGTAGAGAAGAAGAGTAATCAGGAAGGCAGTAAATAGCAACTGACATTGCATCTAAATTTTTAAAGATCAGAGTTGCCTGGAAAAGCATTGAGCCAGAAGGGCGTTCCACAAGCGAGATGTGTGAGAAAAGAAACTGTTAGCATAGAACTTACGGTTACATCTAGCCATTTCAACTGTGTATCGATGAGTCTAGTAATGCGTTTATATTCATAAAGTCAAGGGACGACAGTGGAGAGCTCATCGGAAACAATTAACATGAAAGGATTTATACAAAAAGCACAAGGAGGCAACCTTAGGGTGGTGAGAAAGTGACTGAAGACGAGCCGCCAGATCAGGACCAATAATATTGCTGATTTTCTTTGGATTTTATCAAGAATCTCTTAACATATAGCACCGGATCATATGTGGCAGCAATATTCTAAACATGGAAGAATGGTAGAAATATATATATATATATATATATATATATATATATATATATATATATATATATAGAGAGAGAGAGAGAGAGAGAGAGAGTTGACTCTCCCCGTCGAATTCGACGTATGAGGGTCAATCAGATCAGTTCCCAGGAAACCGACAGCCCGACACTGGCACATGAGATTTGATTATAGTGGTGAAGGCTTCGTGCAGGACCATCCAAACTTTTTGAAGGGCCGAATACAAAAACCTAGTGCACTAAGTGCCACAACGTCCACAAACGAACCTCCGCAGGTTTTGAATTTAGAGTTGTCCTTCTCCTAGACCAGTTGCCATCCAAGGCTACAGAACCCAGTCTGCCCTGCCATTTACCCATAGCTGGAGGGAGAAGAAGAGGATTCACACCTTTCCCAAGGGTATTAGCACGTAAGTGAATGTAATGGATTCGACTGGAATTCGAACTCGGCTCTGCGATTCTTCAATCCAAGCCATATCCATTACTCCACCGTCTCCTCTCTCTCTCTCTCTCTCTCTCTCTCTCTCTCTCTCTCTATATATATATATATATATATATATATATATATATATATATATATATATATATATATATATATATATTATATATATAATAATATAAATACAAACAGAACTTTGAATAGACATATATATATATATATATATATATACCTGGCTTATGTCAGAGGGTACCCCTGCCCCGGACGGGGAGCCTCTGCCGAGGGGTGGAGTTTTGTCTCGGGAAACTGACCTCGTTTTTACGTGGTCTATAGAGAATTTTTGCCTGAGCCTACGGCTCGGATACCCCACTTTAAACTCGGCCTTGTGCCACATCTTGCTGCGTGTGGCAGCGGGTAAATAATTTTTTTTTTATTATTATATCTAAGCCTATTCATATCTATATATCTATCACACCTACTTGGGCATTCTAATGTGCAATGGTTAGCAAGCTTCTCTCGCTAAATTAATTGCAACTGAGTGGTGAGTTCGATCCTCACTGGTCGCCCCTTACTTCAGAATTTGTGCCACATCTAAGCAACGCTTGGAAAATCCTTATCACATCTACTTAGCCATTCATTGAGATTGGCTGAGCTGTTTCGAAACACGCCGAACTCCAGACATTTTACAATTTAAAATTTAGCGTTTCAACACATTCAATGTTTTCCCCTTGAGAGTCCTGACATGGTGTAATGGTTAGCGACCATGTCTCAATTATGCCTCTGTAGTGAGTTCGATCCTCAGTGGGTGCCCCATACTTTCAGCCTTTCCCTTTATCTATCTATCTCAATCTGTTAATATCTATCTAACCAATCTATCTCGCTCTGTTTATATTTATTTATCTATAAGATAATCGATATATAAGATTATTGTTAAGATAAAGAACAAATTGGAAACGTTTATTAAGTTAACATGTTTCGCTTTTATTAAGACTTCGTCAGAGATTGAGAAAAAAACAGAAATTCTGGTATTTTGAATTTTGTGTGGTTTGATGTTCATTGGTCAAACTATCTATCTATTTAGATATATATCTAAGATAGATAGATAGATCGGAATAGAATGAGGCAAGATAGATAGATAGATAGATAGATATCAACAGAATGTGATAGATAGATAGATAGATAGATAGATAGATAGGACCAGACTGAGATAGATAGATCGGAATAGAATGAGGCAAGATAGATAGATAGATAGATAGATAGATATCAACAGAATGTGATAGATAGATAGATAGATAGATAGATAGATAGATAGATAGATAGATAGGACCAGACTGAGATAGATAGATCGGAAGAGAATGAGGCAAGATAGATAGATAGATAGATATAGATAGAACAGAATGATGATAGATATCAACAGAATGTGATAGATAGATAGATAGATAGATAGATAGATAGGACCAGACTGAGATAGATAGATCGGAAGAGAATGAGGCAAGATAGATAGATAGATAGATAGATAGATAGATAGATAGGACCAGACTGAGATAGATAGATCGGAATAGAATGAGGCAAGATAGATAGATAGATAGATAGATAGATAGATAGATAGATAGATAGATAGATAGATAGATATGAAAACTAAAAGGATCGCAGGTCAACTTCTCTATCGATGATCATCATATATGTAATTCAGGTCAGGTGCTCACTTGAAGCTTTTGAAAAATTACTTCTTTAAAAAAAATGGGCGTTTTCTTTCTCTTTCTCCAAAGTGCCTGTATTTCTGTGAATTGTATACGAGTCATTCATCGATAACAATACAACATTATATCTTTTAAGTTAATATTCAATGACAGAAACGATATTGTAGAACTGACAAAAATCGCGGAGAAAAGAAAGACCGGAAAAAAACTAACGTCAGCTTTGTACATTAATGTCTTTTATTACAAGAAGGAAATGACTATGACTTAAGGAAAGAAAAAAAAAAAACAATAATATTTTCTCCTTTCAACGAGGCAATACAAACATCTCATGTGTTACTGCTTATTTTTTACATATCTCACTTTGGGTATCTGTTAACATATATATGATAACACACACACACAGATATATATATATATATATATATATATATATATATATATATATATATAACGATCCCGTATAGATGAAACCTAGGTAGGTTTATCTGGCTCTTTAGGTTCATAGTTAGGTTTGCTCTACTTAGTGTATTGAACACTTTACATAGTTACTTTTGCTTTACTCGTTTTGGAGGTTTTGTTCTTTGGACTCTGAGCTTGGATTCTGGACGATTGTTTTCGCCTCAATATCATGTTCTTAGTTCTTTCTTTTTTTAGCCCTTATTTTCCCTTGGGCATTGGTTTGTTCATTTACAAGCCAAAATGCCTAAGGTTTTTCCAAACGAGTATAACTATTATTATTATTATTATTATTATTATAGTAGTGGATGACGGCTCGGATTGAGGAATCTGAGAGCTGAGTTGGAATTCCATGCAAATCCATTATATTCACTTACGTGCTAATACTCTTGGCAAAGGTTTGAATCCTCTTCTTCTACCCCCAGCTATGGGTAAATAGCAGGACAGACTGGGTTCTCTAGACTTGGATGGCAACTGGTCTAGGAGAAGGACAACTCTAAATTCAAAACCTGCGGAGGATTGTAGTGCACCAGGTCTCAGTATCAGGTCTCTGATACCAGGTCCCTCCCTTCAAAAGGTGTGGGTGGTTCTGAACAAAGGCTTCACCACTATAACCAAATCATATGTGCTGGTGTCTGGGCTGTCGATTCCTAGGGACTGAGCTGCTTGACTCTCATATGTCGAATACGACGGGAGAGTCCACCATATCTATCTATCTATCTATCTATCTATCTATATGTGTCTGTGTGTGTGTGTGTGTGTGTGTGTGTGTGTAAAAATATATAGAAAATAGGAAAGAACTCGTTATGTAAATAATCCAAAGGTTCTTTAGTATTTTTGTTATTATTTTTAAAAAATAGTGTTCGATACAAAAGTAGAGCATAAATATAATTATTTATTTAAAAATATGATTCCAACGCTTCATAAGAGTTATGTAGCGTTGGAATCATATTTTTTTAAATAAATAATTATATATATATATATATATATATATATATATATATTTTATTATATTATTTTTATATAATATTATATAAAAACATTACTTAATTTACTTAAGTTTTCTTTTAAATATCAGTTTTTTGTTGTTTTCCCCGGCTTTGGGGTCCTGGTTTTATATGGGTAAATATATACATTTAAATTGACCAGGACGATGTTAGGAAAATCAAAGATATATAAATGAAAATATATTATATCTAAATATTAGTCAATGCAATATTAACTTTTATATACCAGAACAACGTTTGGAAAATCACTTTCAATTTCAATTTGTTACTCTGATTAAAAGAGAAAGTAATTTATTCGAACGAAAACATATAGAAAGTGCTTTAATCGCTAAACCCTCGAAAGTATTTTTACGTCCAGGCTCTTAGAACGTTTTGCCTTTCTTGGCAGATTTTCAATTATCCTAATATGGTCTACTTATTACCAAAAGTGATAAATACATAAATAAAGAAGAATATAAAGGAAATAGAATAAACCCCTGAAGGATTTTTATCGTTCCCGCCAACTTAACACCTGGACGCTAAATATTTAGTTAATTTGTGGAACAAGTGGCAGAAAAATATCAGTTGGAGTTAATTGGCTTACAATGAGACGAATTTTTGAAATGAAAATTTAATTCCGAATCCTCTGCTGATTTCTACAAGAAATATGTTTTGCCAAGTGTTTTGGTATCATTATTTGGAAGTAAATATGCTTGGGAATAACATTTTTTTCGAAAATGAAATCTACTAAAAGTCATTCACTGGATGATACTTTGCTCCTGTCATCGACAAATATTTCACCTGATGTGAAGAAGTTATCAAATAATAAGCAAAAACAAGTGTCTTATTAAATAATTTGCCATTTCTAATTGTATTTCATTTTTAGTAAGGAATTTGCATTTTTCGTTGATTGCGTTAATTCTTATCCTCTAGTAAAATAAGGAATCTTGTTTAAACATATATATATATAACATTAACTTCGTTGTTTTTTCTTTAAATTTCCAGACCAAGGAAGCCTTCTGGAAAAAGCAGTATGAGATCAAGACAATTTCTTAGAATACAATTGATATCATGCCCTCCCCCCACTCCAAGACAATGCAAAATTTTCGGACCTGCTATCTCTAAAAAGGTAGCCGACCCCTGTATTAAAACATAGAACATTTTGAATCTCTCCTCTAGGTTACTTCTGTTCTGAAAATGTCTGCATAGTTACAAAGCCGTGACTCACCTGCTAAGATGTCATAGACTTTAGAATGTCTAAATTTTTGTTGAGCTTCCATTCTGGTCTCATCTTAGAGAACGAAAATTCAACCATTCGACAGATTCCTGTCAAGTTGTCAAGTTATCGAACAATGAACAGAAACAAGTGTCTCTTTAAATAATTTACCATTTTTAACTGTATTTTGTTTGTAGTAAGGAATTTGCATTTTTGTTATCCTGTTATTCCTGCAGTTAAATAAGTAATCTTGTGTAAATAATGTAACATTGTTATTTCTCTAAACCTCCAGACCAAGGCATTGGACGGAGTGGTCTGAAGTCGAGACAATTTATTATAGCACATCTGATATCATGGACCTCCTCCGTGATACTATATAGCTTTCTGCTCGTCTTTCTCCAAAACTTCGCCGACCCCTCGAATAGACTCAGTCAAGTATGTGCCATTCGTGATACACACTTAGGCGATCATGTATCTTTTGATACATGACTGACGAGGCAGATTTTTCCCACACTAGATTGCCATTTCTTTCTGCGGTAGACCAGTTGCCATCAGAGGCTATGAAACCCACTCTGTTCTGCTATTTACCCATAGCCGACGGGAGTGGGGAGAAGAAAAGGATTCATACCTTTCCCAAGGGTATTAGCAGGTAATTTAATATCAGCCAGTTATGTGCCATGCGTGATACATGCTTAGGCGATCATGTATCTTTCGATACATGACTGACGAGGCAGATTTTTTTCGCGCATTAGCCTGACTTTTCTTTCTGCCGTAGACCAATTTCCATCCAAGGCTATAGAACCCTGTCTGTCCTGCTATTTACCCATAGATGGGGGAGAAGAAGAAGGGTATTAGCACGTAAGTGAATATCAGTCAGTCATGTGCCGTGATACACGCTTAGGCGAGCATGTATCTTTCGATACATGACTGAGGAGGCAGATTTTTTTTCCCGCAGTAGCTTACCATTTCTTTCTGCAGTAGACCAGTTCACATCCAAGGCTATGTAACCCAGTCTGTCCTGCTATTTACCCATAGCTGGGGAGAAGAAGAAGTAAGTGAATGTAATGGATTCGACTGGAATTCGAACTCGGCACTCCGATTCCTCAATCCGAGCCGCCATCCATTGCTGCCTCCGAATAGACTATGTACCCAAAACACATATTTAAAAAAAATCAATTTAAATTTAAATTTCCACTTTGTTATAGATTTTCCTAAAATATTTCTTTGATCGAGAGAATGATAAATCGATGTAAATCAACTGGAATAAACAGAAAGTCATAAAAATTTTATATAGGATGTACTGAAGAGAAAAGATATCCGACACTATTTCATATAAATTGTGACCTTGTGCCAAACTAGCTAAGTAATATCTTCATACAAATATGTCTGCACTCGCTGATGAGTTCTTGCCCTTACCAGCTACCAGTTCAGGCATTTACAGCTAGGACCCTTCATACCACGTCCACAGGATCAAATCATCCTCACTCCCTGTCCCATTGGTCAGAAGGAAGTTCCAGTGAGATAGCTACTTTCTGAAAATCGCTACTTTGAGGAACAGACTCCCAAGAGAATACTTTTGAATCACTACCATTTTAACCTCTTCAAGTTTAGTGTCAACCATTATCTATCCTACTAATCTAAATTTACTTATTTTGTAAGCCTCAATCTTGATTGGTCTTGCATTAGGTCAGTGTTTTTTTTTTAACCTTTTTAAGCAACGGCACACTTAGCAATATTTTAAAGGGTAGACATTTAAATGTTATGAAATAAAATCATAGATTTAAAAAAAAAAATACACACACAAATATGAACTTACTTTATTTGAATGTTCAGCTTATTTAGTATGAAACTTATGCCTGGTGTTTACGGTTATATGAAAAAAAGGTTAATATTCATTTATTGAAATAAAGGAACATTTTTGAAAGGGGAATTAAAAAGATAAAGGCCCATTTAAATTAAAAAAAAATAAATGATAAAACAAAGTAATTAAAAATAAAATATTTAAATAATATATCCGAAGAATATTGAAAAGAATTGAAAAATAGTTTAATACTTATTCATTCATTCAAATAATAACGATTTATCATTACTACTTACACACTCACACACACACACACACACACACACACACACATATATATATATATATATATATATATATATATATATATATATATATATATATATATATATATATATATATGTTAAGAAAAGACATTAAGAAAACTGTATCCATTCCAGTCACAAACTGGTAAAACGTGTAATATATATATATATATATATATATATATATATATATATATATATATATATATATATATATATATATATATCTTTCTGTGTGTGTTATAAAATGGATTTTGACATTAAATTGAATCCTTTACAATAACAGATAAGAATCTTTAAAAGCCTCTTTTTTATTGAGAAAAAAATGTAGGCACTTTTTTTACTTACCTTGTCTATTGTTTGTTATTAAAAGAACATATTTATTTAAAAATATTTTTTCCTCTTGAAAGAAAATAGTCTTCGAATCCCAACACGTTTCATTCTATTTTCCATATGATGCCTCAAAATTATCTATATACAAATTTGGTGCACTGATAGAATGAATATATATATATATAT
The DNA here is from genome assembly GCA_903632075.3 of Acanthosepion pharaonis. Taxonomy (NCBI): domain Eukaryota; kingdom Metazoa; phylum Mollusca; class Cephalopoda; order Sepiida; family Sepiidae; genus Acanthosepion; species Acanthosepion pharaonis. The sequence goes on along the minus strand of CAHIKZ030005270.1, from coordinate 2,029,493 downwards.
ATATATATATATATATATATATATATATATATATATATATATATATGTGTGTGTGTGTGTGTGTGTGTGTGTCTGTGTGTGTTTATATATATATATATAACGCACATCCTCGAGTTTCTTTAATATCCGAAACGTAAAGTAATTTCTAAGTATATATATATATATATATATATATATATATATATATATATATATATATAGTAAAGGTAATAAATTCGTTGGTATATAATCCAAGTGGATCCTAGTGATATAAAATATTAAAACTGATCCACAAAAGGAGCTCAATGTATTTATTATAACAGAGCAAATAATTAATAAACAATAAAATCCCAAAACTCCTCAGATAGGGAATAGGCTATTTCGTCAGACGAAAACATCGTTTGTCTGTTTCATCAACCCCGGTGTGGACTGAGTTCATATCAGAAATAGACATTTAACTGAAAATCGTGTCAGAAATTGGAATTTAAATGAAAGAGAAATTTACCTTTTTTCAGGAAAAAACAAAAAATCAAATAAAATCAACCCGAATCTGTTAACCATAAAAATGATCTGCTTTTTTTCTTCAACTTTCTATGACTTTATTGCCCAACCCAGGGTAGGAGATGTCCAGACTGAGTGGGAGGGGACTGTTTTATTCCAAAGTCTTATTTCGAACTTGGTCATATCTGAGCCTAAAACCGGTTTTACTTTTTCTTTATACTCTTGTTCACCCAATAAAGGGCTCAAGAGCCACTCAAGTCAGAGCGTTTCTGAATGAGGTTTTTGTAAAGGCTTACAAGGAAAAGGTAAGGGCTGCTTATATTGAGTTTATGTAGGATATATAACTGTTGACCGTCGATTTGAAGATGCTATGATTTAGTGATCAGGAAGTATCGTCTCAGATGTAATTTCCACAAATATTAGCGTTTCTCGAAAATAAGCTTCTTACCAATAAAATACGGCGGGAATGAGGATGATTCGAGCCTGTGTATGTGGCATGGCGTGAAGGTCTGAACTGGTGCAGCTAAGGAATGTTGCTCGTTAAAAACAGCAATAGAGAAGACAGAAACCAGCAACGTTATGTCTGCGGGGAAGCAGTTGTAGGGTGAAAAATAATTCATCACCTACAAGGCCGCGTAAACTAGGGATTGGACCGAGAGAAATGGGATTCTGTGGGCAAAACCAAAGAGAGAATATCCATTTTCAACTACTTCCCAGAATGGATAAAATTCAGGTCTTTCTGAGAATGACTTTAATCCTTCATCTTAGTTCGATTTTAAAGGGATCAATTAACGATTTCTGTATGATCTGGTAAACGAAATGTAATTTCAAGTGGGTGAGGTGATATCCAGAACAATTAGACGAATTTTGCCACTACAAAAATTGATATTAATTCTTTGAAAATGATTCTCAAGAATGCAAGACCAATGGAATTGTGAGCAATTAAAACAGGAGTGGATTCTACATTATTGATTGTCTGAAATTGATAATTTGATACGTTCCATTAATAACTTCTAGGAAGAATCGTTCTCCATCCATCCATATATATATATATATATATATATATATATATATATATGTGTGTGTGTGTGTGTGTGTGTGTGTGTGTGTGTGTGTGTGTGCGTGCGTGTGTGTGCGTGTTTAGGTAGCATATCTTCATTCAAACGTGTTTGATTGAGTAGTCTAGGCGTATTATGTCCATTTTATTTTGATTCTCTCGGATCAACTTCTTAATATTGATATTAAATTCATTAAGGAAGGCACCATAGTTTTTTTTATTATTATTATTATTTTTTTATTTTTCAAGTACTTTCAATCTCAACCAAGATCATCTTCAGATGTGAATTGCTGTTATAATTATAAATACGTACGAACGCGCTCCGTTATAATTAATTTAAAGATTAACTGTTAAGTTGTTAGGTTTTATTTAGGCGGGGGGGGGTAATATCAATATTAAGAAGTCGATCCAAGAATTCGAGAGGATCAAAATAAAAATAGACATAATATACCCAGATTATTCAACTAAAAATGCTTGAATACATACATACAATTATATATATATATATATATATATATATATATATTGTCAAAATATAAAATATAAAACATAAAATATTATGTACATAAACATGTGCATAATATTAGACAGATATTAGTTGATAACTCAATATAATTCACACATACACATAGTAACAAAGAACATTCAGATATTGGAGGCGATCTACATTAAAACAAAGCAAGCCACATTCAACAAAGTTACATTTCAAACTAGTCACAATACAATACACTGCATCTAGACATTGGTTCTGTTGTAATACTTCGGTATATTGCGCGGCATGACGTCATAGAACCTTCTTTATAATATCTTCATCTGTATAACCAATCTGAGGATGGCTCATGTGAGCCGAATGCTTAAGACCAACTTAATAAAACATCCAAATGTTGCACAATTTTTGTCTTTATTTTCACCCGAAATTAAAGCAAACATTTGAACATTGGAACGACTCATGATCAGACATAATAGACATTCATTGTGTCTGTTATATTTAATTATATATATATATATATATATATATATATATATATATATATATATATAGTAAAGGTAATGAATCCGTTGGAATATAATCCAAGTGGATCCTAGTAATATAAAATATTAGAACTGGTCCACAAAAAAGGCTCAATGTATTTATTATTACAGAATAAAAATTAATACTTATTAATATTTTGGATTTTATTGTGTATTAATTATGTATATATATGTATATATATATAATTACAAGGTTCAGGGATGTGAAAATCGGAAAGCTCGATTTCCAGCCGATATGAGGTAATTTTGAATTTTGTTATGTATTAATTATATATATATATATATATATATATATATATATATATATATATATATATATATATATATATATATATATATATATATATATATATATATATATATATATAAATTATCACGTTCAGGGATGTGAAATCAGAGAGCCGAGTTCGATTTCCAACCGGTTCGTTACATTCACTTACGCGTAAATTCACTTGATAAAGGTATGGATTCATCTCGTTACACCTCTAGCTATGGGTTAACTATCCGGACCGACTGGGTCCTATAGCTTTGATAGGTAGCTAGTCTACCGCAGAATGAAATGGCAACCTATTGCGGGAAAGTCTTCTTCATAGTCTGTCATAAATCAAAAGTGACATGATCGCCCAATCGAGTATCACGTATGGCACTTAAGTGAGTGGCATTCATTTGCTTATGTCCTTTTTTTTATATCTTCTTCACCTTTGTTCTTCCTGCTCATTCTCTTACTCTTTCTTCTTTCCCTTTTTTCCCTTTTCTTCATTTTTTTCTTTTTTCTCCATTCATACTCCTTTTTCATTTTTTGTCCTTTCCTTTCTTTTTCTCATCTCTAGACACCTGAGTTATAATCAAATACCACCTTCTCCCCCAGCTATGGGTTAATTAGTAAGTCTTGTATCTCAAAAATATTATCTAAAAAAATGATACCGTCTAAAAGAATGATACAATCTAAAAAATACTAGGTTTAAATAATGGCTTTAAATAATCTGCAGTACTTTGATAAGCCAAAAAAAACGAATCAATCAGTCAATATTTATTGCTGAAAACCTTTGTGCACCCTTAATGTATATGTTGAACTCAACTCATTTCGTGCGTTTTACTTTAATAAAATGATATTTATATTTTACTTATATCTATCTATCTATATATCTATCTAAAACTCTGTTTAAATTTACTGAGAATCAAAATTTTGACATGAATTTATTTTTAAAATTTGCCTCTGTTCTCAGTTTTGTTTTGTTTTGTTTTTTCTAATCTTCATACTTTTAGAAAAGCGTTTCAACTTGTTCCATTCTTGCTGAACTGCTGCAAATATTAAAACCACAGGGTTGCTGCCTAGAGTTTGTCCGGACCAAAACATCATTTGAATTTCCTAATCTTTGAAAAAGGGTCAGATTGATTTATCAGAATACGTAGGAGTAGGCTGGAATATTGCCAAAAACAACGAGCAATAAGTTCTTAGAGTAATTATCATTTGTTAGTGTTACGGATTTCGGCTCTAAAAATGGAATTAGCTAAGCGATTTCAATTTCCGGGCTAGTATGTTGCGTTAACTTTCGTACAAACGCCATTAGAAAAGTCCATCTTTTTTCCACCTAACTATGGACTAAATAACAGTAAACTGGGCTCTTTAGCAACCAGTCTTAGTGAAGGAAAGCACTTAATTCCAAACCACAGATCTCTGTGGTTTGGAATTAAGTGCTTTCCTTCAACGTGATTCCATTCTATTTTCTTTCTGAAGAATGTATGGAAATTTATAGATACTAAAAAAGGAATCTGTGAAGAGCCATGATCGACTACTTCGGAAAAGAGATGATATTCAAGTAAGAAATTGTCAGTGTCATTATTATTTAAGAACTGAGTGGTTCAACGCCTTAATCCTCACAAGATTAGGATAATGATTATGAATAGTGTTATTTGAAATTCT
>CAHIKZ030005270.1:2017500-2020000 GCA_903632075.3 Acanthosepion pharaonis | reverse complement strand
GGTTTTGTTTCCTCACCAGAAAATCCTGATGAGGAAGAAACTTTTTTTTTTCACCATGAACCGACCATACACGGAACCAATAGCAGTCGTAGGGCGGCCTGACGTTCTATAGCTGCTGTTAACACGTCGTATTTGGCGTATATATTCTTCTATCTGACGAATTCCTGAGAATAAAGAAAATATTCTTTTCCCATGAAAGAACAACACTTAATTCCTACAAAGATTGATTTTTTTTATGGTTTAATAACCATTTTAATGTTTTTAAAGCCGAAACATATTTTTAGATTGTAATAATGTTTTTTTAAAACATAATAATTTTCTGGAACAAGTCTTACTGTTTAACCCATACCTGGAAGGAGAAGACGTGGATTCATACCATTCCCAAGAATACTTGCATGTAAGTGAAAATAACGAACCCCAGTAGAATTCGAACTCGGTTCTTCGATTTCCAATTTCGATCAGTTATCCATTAGTACTGCACATTCAAGCTTACAGCATCTGGTATTCCCACCGGGTCACACATCTAGGTATTGACTTGGATCAACGTTGCTTAACTTCGGCGATCGGACGAAAACCGGTGTTTCAATGTGATATGGCCGTGTAAGCATCCCTACAAAAAAAGATAATAATATCAGTGGACAAAAGAATATATATATATAGCCATTCGTATTCGAGGATACCCGTCTACTATGGCGGCTAGCCAATCCCTGTTGCAGGCACATTTGTGTTCAGAGCCCACCTGAGGTTTATACTGTAATTATGCTGAGTAGACCTTAGTTATAGTTTCTGGGAAACTATGTGTTATCTAGCGTGATCAACAATTTGAATAAGGTCAGCACGCTGAAACCATCGGTCACGATGACTTGTGATTTCGTGCCAGCAAAACTATCGATATCCCCAAGGGTTCCGTCTATCCAGTTTCACTCACAAGTCTTCGGTCAAACCGGGGTATGGTTTTCAGACACTTTCCAATGGTGCAGCATGCTGGGATCGACCCCTCCTGTTCGATAACCTCATGAACTCTCCTTCCTGACCAATCAACCAGGGTGTGATTCGAACCCAGGTCTTATGGTTAGAATTCGAACGTTCTAATCACTCGGCCACGTACCAATTGGAGAAAAGGTATATTGCTGTGGAAATGGACAGAAATAGAATTGTTAAAAAGCTCGAGTCTTTAATATTGCACGGATGTTACAAGAAGTTAAAAAATAATCTGTAAAAAGAATGTCTTTTTTTTTTACTTAGGAAAATGGTTTGCTTTGTTGTAACGTTTGAAATACGTATTAATGCTTTTCAAAGGTAGGGATGATAATCTGTGTATTTAATGAAATAAAGAAGAGCCATTTTGATTTTAACGAAACTCAAAAGAGTTATTTTGATTGTCGATGTGCTGCCATGTACAGAGGATTTTAAATATATTCAACAAGTTTTTGGGCGTGGGTGGCTTCAAGATTTTATGACAAGCAAAGGAGTTATTCTTTGTTTTGTACACAGTAACCGAACTCATTGCAAGCGAGAGCATTTCTCTGCATGACTATGCTTCATCCAATAGAAAAAGCAGACGACATTTTTTAGTTTTTTTTGTTTGTTTTTTTGGGGTTTTTTTTCTTCTTGGCATCGAATTTTGTATTCAATTCCGCGTTTGTAATTTCCGGTTGTCGTCTGATTATTCCATTTTTTTATAATGTTAGTTTATAAAGTTATGAATCAGTTCTCCACACATTAGTGATTAAGAGAATGTGGGGTTTCTTTTGTGCTTATTAATCTATAAAAAAATATGACAGTAAGCTTTTAGTAGCTAAAACTGTTTAATGCATACTTTTAGTTCTACAAACACCTCGACGCATGCGCAGACTCAGAGGCACATACAAAAACTAACATTGCTCACAAGTTGATAATGTTTTTTTCTGCACATCATGCGTTCGTGACCATGGATGGTTCGTGCCAATGTAAATTTGTAAGAAACTAAATGAATTAGAAAGAGATCGCCTAGTGGCAAAGATAGTTGCAGGCTGTCCATTCTCATATAAAAGGTTTGTCTTATCTTTCTCCATTTTTGCTTGTTCCCCTACTCTTCGTATATAAGATTCTTTCCAACTTGATTTATTGGCATGAAACTCTTTCTAATAAATCTGTCACACAATATGCCATGATTGACAATTTTCAGTCCTTTCCTACATGGAGATTGGCGTAACATGGTCTTCATCCAAGATATCTTTTTGCGCTAATTTAAGGAGTAATTTAATTTTATTAGAAGTACCCCGCATTTACCAACCGATACAAGAGGTCGGACTTCGAAACCAGATAGAATGAAACCATAAGATAGGCGCACACTCTTAAAATATATGAATTTTGAGTTTGATTGCTTTGATTGATTTTGTTTAGCGGCATTTCAACACTTCTGTTGGTTATTTAATGTCGAAATTTAAATATTTTTAACACAATGTTATGGCTTTAATTCTCATAATTCCCCATGTATAATACGCCTTCATCCATAATA
>CAHIKZ030005270.1:1987500-2012500 GCA_903632075.3 Acanthosepion pharaonis | reverse complement strand
TAAAGAAAGTGTTCCAGATTGACAGGCACCTAAAGAAGGCTGGAGAGCTAAACGGTCGAAACACTGTGAAAATAACAGATAATGCTATATGAAGCAAAAGCTTCTGACTACACTACAATTACTTGTTTTTATGAAGCTTGTTGATCATGACTGCACTACGGGAATGCTCCTTCCATCTTTATTGATGTGTGTTATATATAGAGAGAGAGCTGTCCTTCGTTGAGTGTTGACATTGTGAAGCGTTTTTTCCCTCTCTCCATATAGTCTAGGGGTTGAATACTTTAATTTACTTCGTAGATAGCTGTTTGCCTTTTAGTCTTTTTTTTTTTCTTCTTTTTCTTTCCTTGTTCGAGGTTTTTCTTGTTTAAGATATCAGATCATTTGGCAAGTTGTCTGTTGGTCACACCAATATAACTTATTTAGTATATATATATATATATATATATATATATATATATATATATATAAATCAAGAGGTCATTTGAATCCGCTACCTTGGTTGAAACCAAGGTAGTGGATTCAACTGACCCCCTGATTTTTAGAGTTAAAAGCTCTCCATGTTATTTTTACATTTATTTTATTTTTTCACGCGTGTATTGAGCACGTTTTAATATTACTGTTTCCTGATCTGATTCAACTCTGATCATTAACCTTTTATCTATCTATCTATCTATCTATCTATCTATCTATCTATCTATATATATATATATGTAATACAAGTCGATCCTGGTAATAAAAAATATTAAAACGGATCCACAAAAAGAACTCAATGTATTTATTATATGAGGTAATTTGGGATTTTGTTGTGCAATACTATATCTATCTATCTATCTATCTATCTATCTATCTATCTCAGTTTAATCATATCTATCTATCTATCTCAGTTTATTCATATCTATCTATCTATCTATCTATATATATATATATATATATATATATATATATATATATATATGTATGTATGTATATATATAAGATGATTGAAAATTAACAATCTATTTTATGTACGATGGACTTCCTGTCTTGTAAAAATTGCAAATAAACGCGAGAATCCATCATACATAAAATAGGGAGTTACTCTCAATCACCCTGTATGCAGGCATATATATATATATATATATATATATATATATGTGTGTGTGTGTGTGTGTGTGTATATATATATATATATATATATATATATATATATATATATATATATATATATGTATGTTTCGTTGAATATTAAAGACATTATTTTTATTTGTCTAATTAGTTTGTTGATGTTAAGATGAAATTCATCAAGGAAGGGGCCGTAGTTTATTTTTACCCAAATATTTTCGACCTTTTCTAAGATCATCTTCAGGGAGAAATTACTAAGGGAGAAATTACTAAGCCAAAAATGCTATTGTAACTGCGATAAAATCTGCGTTCTGTTGTCATATCGATTTTACATTTCTACTAATTCCCGCTCAGTTCCCGTATATTGAAGCGCGTATTCTGTAAAAAAAAAAAAAAAAAGAATTCTATAACTACGACGGATAAATTTAAAAACTCTAAATTATTTCAACAGAGCGTCTTTTCTTTAAGAACAGAATGCAGATTTTATCGAAGTTACAATATGTTGTCTTTCTAATTTGTTTCTTTGCTGTATTAAGCTATACTATAAATATCAGACCCTCCCAACTCGTAAAATTGGCGGAACACAATCTTTCTCTGACCATTTTGCCTTCTACCGTACTTTTATAAGTTTAGTAAATATCAGACCCCCCCAACTTGGAATATTGACGGAACACAATCTTTCTGTAACCATTTCGGCTTGTACCTTACTATTATAAGTTTAGTAAATATCAAACCCTTCCAACTTGTAAGATTAGCGGAACACAATCTTCGTCAAATCATTTCACCCTGCACTGTATTAAGATAAGTTTCGTAAATATCACGCCCACACAATTTGGAAAATTAGTGGAACACAATCATCTTCCTCTGTATATAATCGTAAAGGTCGAATTTTAATAAATATCAGATTGTGTCGTGTAAGTTTTTAGTTGACGTATAAGCGACTATATTGTCATAAACATGACTCGAGACTCAAAAGTCAACAATGTTTTAGAGACACGTCTCTGTTGGGTTACGCTTTATTTTTTCAGTACATCATGCGTTCGTGACCACGGATGTATCGTGGTAATGTAAATTTGTAAGAACTAATTAAATGTATTATAAGTAGCCCATGTCGTGACTCAAGCAGCGGTGTCTTTTCCCGCTTTCTTTACTGGTCGATCTTCTTGCCCAGGTAAAAACAGTTTGTTTTTCAAAGCAGCAAGAAGACTTCCAGAATGCTGAGAAGTTTTGCTGTCACTCGCTACGCAATGGCACCAAATACAGTTTATGGGAAACTTAAACAAATATATAATATATTTGGGGAGGAAATAAGGAAAGAAAAAGACCAAAGGAGTGAAAAAACAGACACTAAATATTAAGACATCTGTCTATATTTCTGAGATGAGGTATTGTAACTATTTACATTGTTCAGACTATTGTCCTCATCTTTATTGTCATATTCACAGTCTATATTTCTGAGATGAGGTATTGTAACTATTTACACTATTTACATTGTTTGGACTGTTGTCCTCATCTTTATTGCCATATTCACAGTCTATATTTCTCAGATGAGGTATTGTAACTATTTACACTATTTACATTGTTCGGACTGTTGTCCCTCCATCTTTATTGCCATATTCACAGTCTATATTTCTGAGATGAGGTATTGTAACTATTTACACTATTTATATTGTTTGGACTGTTGTCCTCATCTTTATTGCCATATTCACAGTCTATATTTCTCAGATGAGGTATTGTAACTATTTACACTATTTACATTGTTCGGACTGTTGTCCTCATCTTTATTGCCATATTCACAGTCTATATTTCTGAGATGAGGTATTGTAACTATTTACACTATTTACATTGTTTGGACTGTTGTCCTCATCTTTATTGCCATATTCACAGTCTATATTTCTGAGATGAGGTATTGTAACTATTTTACTATTTACATTGTTTGGACTGTTGTCCTCATCTTTATTACCATATTCACAGTCTATATTTCTGAGATGAGGTATTGTAACTATTTACACTATTTACATTGTTTGGACTGTTGTCCTCATCTTTATTGCCATATTCACAGTCTATATTTCTGAGATGAGGTCTTGTAACTATTTACACTATTTACATTGTTTGGACTGTTGTCCTCATCTTTATTGCCATATTCACAGTCTATATTTCTGAGATGAGGTATTGTAACTATTTACACTATTTACATTGTTCAGACTGTTGTCCTCATCTTTATTGCCATATTCACAGTCTATATTTCTGAGATGAGGTAACTATTACTACTTTTTTTACATTGTTTGGACTGTTGTCCTCATCTTTATTACCATATTCACAGTCTATATTTCTGAGATGAGGTATTGTAACTATTTACACTATTTACATTGTTCGGACTGTTGTCTTCATCTTTATTGCCATATTCACAGTCTATATTTCTGAGATGAGGTATTGTAACTATTTACACTATTTACATTGTTTGGACTGTTGTCCTCATCTTTATTGCCATATTCACAGTCTATATTTCTGAGATGAGGTATTGTAACTATTTACACTATTTACATTGTTTGGACTGTTGTCCTCATCTTTATTGCCATATTAACAGTCTATATTTCTGTGATGAGGTCTTGTAACTATTTACACTATTTACATTGTTTGGACTGTTGTCCTTATCTTTATTGCCATATTCACAGTCTATATTTCTGAGATGAGGAATTGTAACTATTTACACAATTTACATTGCTTGGACTGTTGTCCTCATCTTTATGCCATATACACGACGTTTCGATCGTTGTACACTCCGACCTTCTTCAGGTGATATACGTTGGAATTTCAAACCGAACCCTTTATTTATACCACTGGGTAGATTGTTCTAGCTCCACGAGCCATGTCTTTTTTTATGATCCACAGGACATATTGCCCAGTTGATAAAATCGTTGGTTGAAGCAATCTAGTGACTTGACCCAAAGAGTTGTGAGTTCAATACCTGCCCACAGCAGAATGGACCAAAACTTGTAGAGTTGAGTTACTAAAGGGAGATAACTGAAACTAAGATATCCAGAAAAGACATGTGGAACGAGAACAATCTACCCTAGTGAACTAAAGAAAGGGTTCGGGTCGAAATTCCAATGAATATCACCTGAAGAAGGTCGCAGCGTACAACGACCGAAACAACATGAATATAACAATGAAGATGAGGACAACAGTCTGGACCATGTAAATACTAAATATTTTGCTCTCCAACCCAGGAACGTAGGAATGGGGATCGTGAAAAAAATAAGAAAATACTAATAAAAATGTAGAATAACCAACTGTCACTACGTGAACAAAATAATGTTAAAGGTGAAAGTAATATTATCCGTCGCCTTATAAGGAAACATTTGGCATTCGTTAGCGACGTGGGCACACAGCAAAATACCTATAAGTAAACATTTAGTAACTACTGCTACTCGAGTTAGGCTTTACCTTGCTTCCTGGCAATCGGTCTGGGATCAAAGTGTAGTATCTGTTCTCCTAATCATTAACCGTAATATTAGCCGTTTCCTTATAAGGAAACTGAATTCATTGACCGAGCAGCCGGTGCCATAGTCGTTTGGAATTTATAAAATCTTTTCCTTTAAAATTTTTTTCAGCATAATAGGTTTCTCAAGTCCAGTAGATGTTATCGATCTTTCCAGTATTGATGGCGGTTTTCTTCCTAACCTTTTGTTTGAAGTAGTGTGGAATGTCAACATTTTACATAACCTTATTTTCTATTCCAGTTATATGTGCTATTCATTTTAATTGTTGCTACTGCTGAAAGTTTTCAAGTGATCTTGTTTCTGTTATCTGGTATATTAACATTACAAAACCGTTAAACACGGATTAACATCAGTTTTAAATTTCCATAGATTTTCTGCCTTCTTCTTCAGAACGTGGGTGATCATGACTCTCCACAACTTCCTATTCCTTGTACCTCATAAACATTGTCCATTTATTATTTCTCCTAGCTGAACCGCTGCCTTGCTGAAGCAACTCCCAAGATGATGCTTCCCTGGTCGCTAGTCTTAAGCTGTTCCAGTCTAGGGTAAACCGTTATCTCTCCCTCCAATCCGTATCATCTGTGCCTCTTACTCTGTAACAGTCTACCTCGACTGGATCTCGGGCCTTTTGCACAGAAAATATCAATTTTAAAAAAGAAAGAGAAATAAAAATATTTTCTGCCATACATGTTTCCCTCTACCCCCGCTTGCTTTTACTATGCCCTGTGAGTGTCAAATTCTCCAAGCCTTCTTTCCTCATTATGTGTCCCAGAAATTTCAGCTGCCTCTTTCTGATTCTAAATACAATTGCCCTTTGTGTTACTATTTTCCTTCCTCATGGCTCACATGTCCCATCTATGGCATTTTCAGCATCGTTTTTTTTTTTTTTTTTTTTTTTTTTTTTAAACAGTGAGGTTCAACCTGTATAAGGCCCGGTAGGTTTACAGAGTTTATGCGGTGTGATGGGGGAGATAACGGTTAACCCTAGACTTGAAAAGGTTAAGATTTTAGTAATAGGGGAAACATCCTCTTGGGAGCCAGGAAGAAGATTCTCAAGTAGAACATACATCACACCAATAAAATAAAAAGGGAGTGAGTTTGGTACGCTAAAATGTGCATGGCTTGACGGGTCTTAATCGTGGAGCTTAGAAGTAGCTAGAGGATACATTCTCTTGGGAGCCAGGAAGAAGTTTCTCGATTGGAACTTAGATCTCACCAATGAAATAGGAAAGGAGTGAGTTTGGTACGCTAAAATGTGCATGGCTTGACGGGTCTTAATCGTGGAGGTTAGAACTAGCTAGAGGATACATTCTCTTTGGAGCCAGGAAGAAGATTCTCGAGTGGAACTTAGACCTCACCAATGAAATAGGAAGGGAGAGAGTTTGGTACGCTAAAATGTGCATGGCTTGACGGATCTTAATCGTGGAGGTTAGAACTGGTGGAACTAAGGAATGTGGTCCGTCTTAGTACTTTCCATTGAAATAGCAATAAAACAGTCAGAGGTTTATGACGATTCGTTTGTGAGAGAGGGTTAATAGGTTGTCTTTCACAAGGATGCAGTAACGTTTTTGGACTCTATCGAGACTGGGATATTAAAGACTGTGTAGCTCCTGTCCATTTCCGATCTGAGCTGGCTCTTGTAAACACAGAGGATATCACCGGGAGTGAAGTACTTATTGGAGCGGTAGAGCCAACCGATAATTTACCATAGCCAGATTTCAGTTGTTTCAAGTGACCATAATCCATTTACCCACAATCTGAAAAAAAACCAGTTAATTTGAATAGTTGTGTTAATAGCAATAAGAACGGAGTTACTAATTTTAAACTAATGTCAAAATTATTGCATATTGTAATTACTGTAATTTGATGCATTCATTAGATGACCAAATGTCGAATACCTTACTCTGGGGTTATCAAATAATTTTTAAAAAAAAGAGAAAATAGCGTGTCTCCTGACAATAAAATTCAGGAAATTTACTTATCTGTCCCCCGACGTAAAATCGATGTTTGGAAAGCGATAGGGGCGATGTAATTTCCTTCATGGATAATAAACTAAAAGCTTAGAGCGTGTTTATAGCTGACAATAATGAGTGATGAACACCGGATATATTAGAGTGACAAAAAAGATTTGTGATTATTATATCTGAGAAGCACATTTATATATTTGTCTTAAATAAAGGCCACCGAGTAGCACGGATCTACGTTGAATAGCGGTTTAGACAGAGAAATCGGAGTTCGAATTCCAGTCGGGTTCCTTATATTTACTTATGTGCAAATACGCTTGGGAAAGAATCTCAAGATCTCAATTTACACTCTCTGTCAAATCTCAAGATCTCAATTTACACTCTCTGTCAAATCTCAAGATCTCAATTTACACTCTCTGTCAAAATCTCAAGATCTCAATTTACACTCTCTGTCAAATCTCAAGACCCCAATTTACACTCTCTGTCAAATCTCAAGACCTCAATTTACACTTTCTGTCAAATCTCAAGACCTCAATTTACACTGTCTGTCAAATATCAAGACCTCTATTTATACTTTCTGTCAAATCTCAAGATCTCAATTTACACTCTCTGTCAAATCTCAAGATCTCAATTTACACTCTCTGTCAAATGTCAAGACCTCAATTTACACTCTCTGTCATTTAAATCTGACAGTCGTCTTATTCCCAAATATATTTATTTACACCTACTGGCCTGAATATTCGATAAGCTACGACCCCTAAGGGAAAACCGTCATTATATCTTGACTTAGATCATCTCGGCCACGGAGCTCCTCCTGATGAACCAAAGCCCGAATAATGCTTTTGAAACACACATCTTCCTCACGACTCTCGAAATATACATGTCTTCTCCGTTTGTATTCTAACGTAAAAAAAGACCATTTATTTAAATCCGACAGATATTTTTAATTTGTTTGTTTAAACGTTATTTTTTAAATGAATCCTCATATTTGAGGCCGAGATTGTCTAATGAGAGTTTCCCTTAGCAGAAGCAGGTTCGAATCCTGCCGGAGGACGCAATTTTTTCTAACAAAATTTCTCGAATATTCAGGCCAGTAGATATAAATAAATAAAAAGATAGCATCTACTCAAATATGAGTATCTATTTAAACAAATAAATTGAAAAAAATCTGTCGAATTTAAATCCATATATATATATATATATATATATATATATATAAGATCATTTTTTCTGATATTTTATATCCTATCTTGCCTTACATTTTCATTTTATGAAAATTGTATTGAGATCAGTTTTTCTGATATTTTATATCTTATCTTGCCTTACATTTTCATTTTATGAAAATTGTATTGAGCATTCTTTTAATTTAGCCATTCTTTAGGCGAATATAACATTTTGTTATAGATTAAATTTATAATTATACACACACATATATATATCTATATATATGTATGTATGTATAGAGAGAGAGGGGGAGGGAGTGAGAGAGAGGGAGAGAGATTATTCTTTAAAAGTCGCATCGCTCGGAGGTTCATGCACAACATAATCTTCAGGAGTTGATTAGAATAAACTAATAATAATAATAATAATAATAATAATAATAATAATAATATGTGTGTGTATCTGTAGATAGATAGATAGATAGATAGATAGATAGATAGATAGATAGATAGATAGGAATAAGCTAATAAATATGAACTGAAATATGAATAAATAGCTACGAACTGACTTTAAAGAAAGAAAGAAAGAAAGAAAGAAAGAAAGAAAGCGGTAAATAATTACAAAATCTGTCTAAATAAATGTTTTATCTAAAACGTTCCCTTCAATGTCGGCAATTATTTCCCGGTTTCCTATTAAACAAAAAAAATTTATCCCGATTTTATCTTTGCTTCTCTTTCATTTTTGTTGAGGCTCTTGACGACTTCTCATTCGATTCTTTAGTCATTAAAAATGTCTCAAGTAGAAACAATGGCTATAGAGATTAATTCCCTTACCATTTAGATGCAGGTGATTAACTTAACTGACCTGTTCATTCCTCTGGGTCAAATCAAGCCAGCTACATGAAGAATAGTACAATTCTTCAAGAAGATTGGAAAACGTAGGCAAAAGATCGATAAGTTTATACAATTCGACTTCTCATTAGAAATATAAAAAGAAGAGGGTTGAAACTGGACGCCATCAAAGCTTGTCTGGGGACGATGTCCCTGCTTTTAATAAACTGCATTGGGTTTTGGCACTTAACGATCAAGCGCTCTTTTTGAAACAAGTTGCATTTTTTGGAATAGCATGTATATGGTGCGATGAATAAACTGTCGTCTAAATGAGGCCAAAATGAAAATAATACTGACATCTCATTTTAACAGATATATTTACCAAAATTACACTAAAATATCTTGAAATACTAAAGAGTAAATCTATTTAATATAATCGCAATTGGCTTCAATCACGATCCCCCAGACGACTACGGAATTTCTTGCATCAGTTCAGGACGGTCGCCTTAATAAAGTTGGTGAATGTTGTCATAATCCTGGCCTTCAGTTCATCTTTGGTGTCACAAAGAGTTTTCTTGGTTTCTCGCTCAACTGCGCCCCACACATAACAATCAAGGGGGCTACAGTCTGGGGAGTTAGGTGGCCAGATATCAGGAGTGATGTGGTCGCATAAATTTTTGGGTACAGAGTCCTGTTGGCAGAGTGTTAGGTACCTATTCTTTGGTAATGGACTCTCCCATAGATAATAAGTAGCAGTAGTAGTGGCAAGTCTGCAGAACGGTGTTCAGAACGTCAGTCGAGATTCGGACATTTGAAGTACCAACCATCACAACTAGATTTGCTGCGTCATTGACTATTATTTTTCCAAGTTCCTAACGTTTTGTACGACTTATTAGAAATACAAGCCTCCACTGTGAAAATACTCCACAACACAGAGATAGGGTCTTCCAGCAGCTACCCTCTAGCCCAGGGAATCACTACCCTCTCAAGGCACTTGATGTAGTAGACCTCCCTGCTGAGTCTGAGGTCCTGTTGGAAGATGAATGGAGGCATAATGTCGCCATCACTAGTGATCACTCCAAACACCATTAGACTCATCCAACTCTTTCCAAATCCTCTGCACTGTCCTCAGACTGACACCCAAACACTCTGAAATGTTCGTATTGGAGCTTCCGGTGCGAATGCCAAACAGTACAGCATGCCGTTTCCAAATTTCTGGCGGAGTGAATTGCATCAGGGTGCACTTTTTCTTACAGACGGTGCCCAACTGACCCTACTATACTGTGCAGTCAACAAAATCAGTTATCTCCCTTTAGCTCAACTCTTCAAGTTTTTGTTCCCCACTGTAGTAGCCAGGTATTGAACTCACAACTCTTTGTGTCAAGTCACTGGATACGAGCAACGCTTTTATAGACATGAGTTCACTACCTGTCTACTGAAGTGATGCACAAAAACTTGGAGAGTTGAGTTAAAGGGAGATAACTGAGACATCCGGATGAGGCATGACACGTGGAACTAGGACAATCTACCCCAGTGGACAAAATAACGGGTTCAGTTCGAAATTCCAATTAACAGAAGTAGGCCGGAGCGCACAACGGCCGAAACGTCGTGAATATGGCAATAAAGATGAGGACAACAGTCCGAACAATGTAAATAATTACAATGCTTCATTTCAGAAATATAGACAGATATTGGACTTACCCAGTTTTATTTTTACGCGGGTAATTGACGAAAGTTTTACGCGGGTAAGTGGCCAATCAATTAAACATGCTTTCCACTGTGCCTCTTTTATTCATGTGAGTGTCAATCATTCTAAGCCCACTTTCCTCATTATGTGCCCTAGAAATTTCAACTGCGTCTTTCTTTTGCGAAGTATGTGCCTTTTTTATTTCTACAACTTCATTGTTTTTCACTTGTTCAGTCTATGATATTCCATGGAAGCAAACTTCTGTTGCCTGATATTACATAACTGTTCCTTACTTTTGGTTCTAACGAAATATTACTGATAAATAACACGACTACGTATTGTGGATTGTACTCACAGAATAGAAAGAAATTCTTACATTGCGTTGACAGCCATAAAAGAAAAAGTTTTGATAAACTGTGGGACAACCGTGAAGATTCTTCCGTTTCAAGAAATAACGGCAAATGATTTCTGATGAATGATTGTCCTAAATAAGTGAATAAACAAAATCCTTTCCATGTACATTGGGAATGAAATCCACGTCAATACTGGAAAGAGCACGTTAAAAGGCTTTTATAAATTTCAATCGAAAGTAGCAATGGCTGCTCGGTCAATTATTACGGAATGTTTCCACTAATATGACTATTACAATTATCATTATATTTTACAAGGCTGGTCAATAATTTAAGCAAGAGGTATTATCGAAACATATAATGAATAAGAGGTACTATCGAAACATATAATGAATAAGAGGTACTATCGAAACATATAATAAATTTAAGCTACTATGGAATCATATAATGAATTTAAGCAAGATTTAGTATCGAAACATATAATGAATTTAAACAAGAGGTACTATCGAAACATATAATGAATTTAAGCAAGATGTACTATTGAAGCATATAATGAATTTAAGCTAGAGGTACTATCGAAACATATAATGAATTTAAACAAGATGTACTATTGAAGCATATAATGAATTTAAACAAGAGGTTCTATCGAAACATATAATGTAAATCAGGAAGAAACTTATTGAAAATGAGAACCAATTAATGCAAGTGTCACTGAAATAAAATGGCTATTGAACGTAGCTGATTATCCTCATATATATTTAGAGATTCTTGATAAAATCCAAAGAATCTGCAATGTTATTTTCCTGACCTGAGCTCTCGGCATCATTCACTTTCCCATTGCCGTAATGTCCCTGTGTATTTTCTATAAATACTTTGATGGCAATTGTTCTGATGTACTTTTCTCTATGGTACCTAGACTTTATGAATTTAAGCGCAGTACTAGATTAGCGTCAAGATCTTATTATTATTACAGTCGAAATGGTTAGATGGAACCGTAAGTTCTATGTTAACAGTTTCTTTTCTCGCACTTCTTGCTCGTTGAAAACTTTTTCGCTTTTGGCTTTCCAGTCAAATTTGATCTTCAAAAATGTAAATATAATGTCAATCGTTATTTTTTGTCTTTTTAGTTTCTCTTCTTCTATTGTTCTTGCACTTTAATAATATTTTTCTTATATTCTCTTAAACGTATATTCTCTTAAACCCATATTCTCTCAAACTCAGTAACCCCTTGCGTATTATGGCTTTGTTACCTTGCTTGGGTGAAATTATGTTTAAAAAATATACATTCAAGATTAGACACGTGTTACTTGATGATTTTAGCGCAGAAATCTCTATTGCAAACCAGGAATAAATTGTCAGTGGTTAGAAATTAATGCAGTTGTTACTGAAAAAACAGGGCTGTTATATTTAAATGACCTGCTGAGATATTTACACAAGTATTACTAAATGTATTTACTATTTAGTTATGTTGAAAATCAGGAAGAAATGGATTATCAGTCGTCAGGAATTAAGATTAGTGTTACTGACAGACCAGGGCTACTTTATCCAAATCGACTTATACAGAGACATTTTTCATTCTGTTTACAATATTTGGAAGTCGGGTGTTAAATATTCCATGTTCTTTTATTGTTACTGGTTCTGAGAGAGTTGGATGACTTTAATGGTGTTTGGAGTAATCACGAATGAAGGCGACGTTATGCCTCCATTCATCTTCCAACAGGACCTCAGACTCAGCAGGGAGGTCTACTACATCAAATGCCTTGAGAAGGTAGTGTTTTCCTGGGTTAAGAGGGTGGCTGCTGGAAGACCCTGTCTCTGACAACAAGACTCTGCACCATGCCACACAAGCAGGAGAACCCAGTCATGGCTGTCAGAGAATTTCTGCGACCATGTCACGCCTTATATCTAGCCACCTAACTTTATTCTTTTATTGTTATTGATTGCTTATGGAACGTAGAGAGGGCCGTATTCAACTGATGTTGAGCAGGTATTTTCATGGGGCCTGGTCACTATTTCGATGCCTGATTTGAAATGTTTGCTGGGTTAAATAAAGGCTGCAACATTACTAGTATTTATCTTCAGATGCAGGGAGAAGTGGATTCTTGCCTTCCTCAATGAATTTAGCAATAAATTAATAAAGACTCTCTCTGCTTGTGTTTGAACACTGTTCCGTCGATTTTTACTACTTAGGTCACCCTCACCCCTCATTATGTATGCTAATTACTCTTATAATAAATCTAAAGAGAAACAATTTTCGAATCTCTCAAACATAAATTATGGGATATTCAATACTATGTCAACAGTCCGGCTACGCTATTATTAGAGTTTACATTTAGAGATTTTATTTGTTCAGATATAAATAGAATTGAAAGTTTATCAAAGGCCTTATTTTAGCAGACGAGATAAACAAGGAATAAAAAAAAACTTACTGACCAAACAAGAACACCATTTTTTCTAAGTTCAAAATCGTAATTTAGAAAAAAAAGTACATTCTCAGCTAACGTGTTCAACCTACAGATTTTTATTAACTCCCCACACTGAGCCTAAATTATTTTTTTATAACGCTCCAATTATTATGGAATGCCAGACCAGCAATGTGTCCATAAAGGTCAAGACAAAAATAAAATCACGCCGAAAATCTCGCGTAAAGAGTGAACATGAATGTTCTAATTGTTTCTTTTTGCAAACGCCTGTTTCTATGCATTTTTCTTCTGCTCTATTATAATTATTATTGTTGTCGTCTGTTTGTTACACACTGGGCTTCAATACTTGGTTGTTTGTATTAAAAATAAAGTGACAACAATCTTGATCCCTACTCTTAATATTTTTACTGTAGATTACGAATGATCTCAAATTTATAGTTTAGAATCCTTCCTGATTTCAAATTCTTTTAAGCTTTTTGCAACGTTTTCTGGACAGTTCCAATTACGATGCCACTGATAGATTTAAATGTTACCTTTATAGTTTTCTTTATTTCTTTGATGCATGTCCAGCAAGGTCTACAATTGGTTGAATATTTTTTCCATTCGAAAATACGCTGCCAGAGCGACACTCACAACCTGACAAATAAAACACAGCCTCAAAATAAGAAGCATGAAGATAGTAGTCTAAAATATGCGTATTAACAATAATAGATTGGATCAAAAGAAACTTATAACAATAAGTAAATAACTGCAGAGAAAAATTCAATTTCTTATTCTTTTCATTTTTTTTTTCAGTGTATTTTCAAAAATTAATGCGATTGCGCATTCGAATTTTAAAAGAGTTCCCATGTTTTTCGTACAACTAACAACTTACATTTTGGGGAAATAAAATCTAATATAATAATAAAACTCTATGATAATAGCTTAGGAAAGCTAAAAGCGCTGGAGGAAAAGTTATGTGACGGATAGAAAATTCGTTCTTACTGTAGATATTATTAGGTACAATAAGAGATTAACATCAATGACTAATAATAAAATAGAACAATTATAACAGTAGACTAATAAAAGTTATGTGACGGATAGAAGATTCGTTTTTAATTTAGCCACAATAAAATATTAAAAATGAACAATACTAAAATAGAATTATAACAATATACTCTAATAAAATTCAAGAACGGATAGATAATTCGTTCTTACTATAGATATTAGCAATCTCAACAGAGGGTTTTTTATTTCCTTGTTAAATAAGGAATTATGTCTTTTTCACTTAAGTATAGCACTTTCGATCTCCTCTTTGAAATATCTGAATTCACAGCACCATTATTCTTGTGCTTTGAGTAAAGCGTAAGAATCTTTTCTGCTTTTGGACATGGATAGCTAGACTAGAAAGCACTGGGAAAAGCAACATCAGCTTCTACACAAAATTCACGCTCTACAAATCGCTGGTCGTATCTATCCTCCTCTACGGGTGTGAGGCTTGGACATTCCCGGTAGAGAAAAAAACGATCGAGGCATTCGAGAAGAAATGCTTGAAAAAGCTCCTCCGCATCTCTTACTGGGAAGACAAAACCAATGACTATGTACGGTAAAAGGTCAGAAGACTTGTGGTCTAAAAGGAAATACTTCTCACGGCTATTAAACGTCGGAAGATGTTATGGTTTAGCCACGTCAAGCGTAATAACAGCCTGTGCAAGGCCATCATGCAAGGCCATCATGCAAGGCCATCATGCAAGGCATTGTTTAAAGCGAATAGAATCCGGAAAGGCACCAAAAAGCTGATCAGACAACAGCGAACGGTCATGGCAATGTCGGAACTCTTAAAAGCCACCGCCAACAGGTAATTTTGAACGAGGGTCACCCCCAACGATTGAAGCAGAAACTGCTCGAAGGCCTGTGTTTTATGTGTCTTGCTGGCATTACATTATCAATTAAAGTGTACTCAATCAGTAAAATGTCCTACTTTTAACAGAAAGTTAGTACTCCTTGCAGTATTATAATACTTGAAATATACCATAATCAAAGGGTTAATGCTACCAACCAACTTTCAAAATGGAGCTCGCTATAATGCAGATTACAACCAGACTACGAACTGCACTGGAAACATCACACAAAAACTTACGCGATAAAAACCAGGAATAAAATTCTCTTAATAGTGCTTTTTTAATGGCTGGATCGGACAGAGAACAAACGATGTTGGGTGAGTGAGGCTAGGTGAAATCTGTTGCCAGGAAATCTTTGAAATGTCCACGGCTGTGGACTGGGTTTTATGATTTTACAATGATATTTAATTTACCATCTCTTCCTGCGATGGCAGTCGCATAAATCTGGATTGTGGACAAGAGACTCACAAAAAGCCACGTGTTTAGTTAGGGACAATGCGATGTTCGGCAGTGATCAGAGGCACGGTTGCTGAAATGACAAGCAGAAGATATTATGCAGACACCACATGCGCAGTAACGCGAAGCGAGGCCTGTTGACAGGTGTATCTGCATTAGTACGTATATGGGTATTCCTCGCAACGCTTGCAACAAATGACGCACCTTGCATACTGAAAATCTTGCATGTGTTCGCCACAAGTATTAATTCGATTAAAGCTTATTACATGGGCTTGCAAAAACACGCACACATGAACACACATATATTTATTTGATATATATATATATATATATATATATATATATATATATATATATATATATATATATATATATATATATATGTATGTGTGTGTGTGTTGTTCTAAATTTGCTAACTTTATATACTAAAAGATAGCGTTATAGGCAGAGAGTGAATATAGAAATCATGACTTCAAAAGCGATATTCATCCAAAGATTTAGTTTAAAGATTGCATTGAAAGGAAAGTGTGAGAGTGACCATGTAGTGTTGATTCCTATGACCACACTGTCACACACACATATATATATATATATATATATATATATATATAGAGAGAGAGAGAGAGAGAGAAAATAATTACGAGGATTTTAAATAATTATAATTAAGTAATTCATCGAGTCTAGAAAAAACCTCAACAGAATGCAGAAAGTACTGGATGGCCGTTTCGTCCTATATTTGGGACTCATCAGCAGTGCGCATCCACTACCGAGAATTGAAACCCGAACAGTTATGACAGGAGGCAAGCGCCATACGAATTGTTCCAACGGTCCTCGGTGACAATGACGATACAGAGCCGCTCGATCACATCTTCCGTAGGGGAACTCATCCGAGTTTCTCTTTACCCATAAGACTGTGCCTCCACGAGCTACGACAACTATCCCAAAGCCGCTCAGTCCAGAGTATTAGAAGCCGGTTCAAGCAAGGATATACTGATAGAAATAATTAGAAGGATTTGAAATAATCATAATTAAGTAATTCATCGAGTCTAGAAGAAACCTCAACAGAAGGCAGAAAGCACTGGACGGCCGTTTCGTGCTATATTTGGGACTCATCAGCAGTGCGCATCCACTACCGAGAATTGCAACCCGAACAGTTAGGAAATATATATATATATATATATATATATATATATATATAAAGTGTAAATGGATATAAATGCGACAGAATGAAGAAATTTTGAAAAAAACAAACAAAAATCCCCAAATGCAGCCAAATGAAAGAAATCTTTCTTTCTTTCATTTGGCTGCATTTGGGATTTTTTTTGTTTTTTCAAATTTCTTCATATATATATATATATATATATAACCTGTAGAAAAAGACAATATTTATATATGTAAAGACAAAAGGAAAACTGTAATATTAGCTGACGTGTTTCGTCCGATGTGGACTTTTTCATTAGGCGAAAGCCTTAAGCTAATATTAAGTTTTCCTATATATATATATATATATATATATATATATATATATATATATATATATATATATATATATATGATATATATATATATAAATATCTATAAGAACACCGGATTATATATCTTACTGTTCTTTCTTTATATATATATATATATATATATATATATATATTTAAAAATAAAAACAGACCACTTTAAGGTTCCATGTAATAAATTATTTCACCACAGCCCTTTTCAAAGGACTGCGGATCATCAGACTTTACTTCGGGTTTGGAAGTAAAGTCTGATGGAACCTTAAATTTGTCTGTTTTTATTTAAATTATTTGCTCTGGATTTACATTGAGCTCTCTGGATTTTATCCTCCTTACGGATTACCTAGTTTTTCATAAACTATATATATATATATATATATATATATATATATATATATATATATAGATAGATAGATAGATAGATAGATAGATATATATGTTATGAAATGGACAAAGTCCTACAATTATTTAAAAACAGTTTTATGTTTATCATTCTTTTTATAGATACAAGTATTTAAGTAAATGCTCTGTTTATAATAAACAGTATTAAATAACCTTTACCGGCCTGAATGTCCGATAAATTTTCATAGAAAATATTCGTCCTTCGACAGTAAATTTATAAGCAGTAAATTCGACTTTGCCAGCCGAACGATCCTTTGTGGCCGTGCGGTAAGGCACGTCAGGCTATATGACGGTTCCGTATAGGATACAGGTTCTAATCCTCTCGAAGGACGAATATTTTCTATGAACATTTCTCGGACATTCAGGTCAGTAAATGTTATTTAATGCTGTTTATTATAAACAGAGCATTTACTTAAATACTTGTATATATAAAAAGAATGTTAAACATAAAACTGTCTTTAAATATATATATGTAAATGACAATAGAAAAACTGTAATATTACAAAGTCACTAACAAAATGTCCTGAAAGAATTTAGAATACGCTATCATATTCATATTGTCAACTGAAAATTACGCCAAGTACTATCACGTGTGGAAGTATTGTTTTTATTGTTGTACTGACGGATTCAACCATTTTCTTTTGATTTCTTGACACTGTTGTGTACATTTGTTTGGGGGAGGAGTAATTCTGTTAGGAAAGGTGAATTAGAGAAAAGCCAAATATTAATCTACACCCAGGCTTTTTTTATTTTTTTTCCTATTGTCTTTTACATATATATATATATATATATATATATATATATATATATATAATGGACTCTCCGTCGGTTTCGACGTATGAGAATATGACAGCTTAATTGATTCAGTTATGAAATTTTGTGCGATAATCTAAAGTGGCACTTAAGACCCGCTAGTGATTTACAAAGAAAGCTGCATATGGAGCAAGAGTAAGGATTGTGGGATGAGATCACTGTTAGACTGGCTGACCTTTTAGATCTTGCTCTCGCATCTTGAAGATGATTCAGGCAAGCAGATTGAAAACTGCTGAGTCCACAAAAATACTTTGATCTCTATTCTACCCGCTCCAAGGGTAACCGCTCAATTGCGTCTAGCTTAGCATGAAACTGCCTGTCGCCTCTGAGTGCTGACTTCACTGTTCACTTTTATACATATATATATATATATATATATATATATATATATATATATGGTAAAGGTAATCAATCCGTTGGTATAAAATCCAAATGGATCCTAGTAATATAAAATATTAAAACTGATCCACAGAAAGAACTCAATGTATTTATTATTACAGAATAAATAATTAGTACGCAATCCAAAATCACGTCATATGGAGAATAGGCTTAACAAATGACACAGTGGATAAAGACGTTAGTTAGATCCAGTGACAGGACCCAAAGAGTGTGAGTTCAATACCCGGTTAAAGCAGTGGAGAACTTTCAGGGGGGGAATTAAAAGGAAATAACTGACATCCATTAGGCATGGCACGTGGAACTGGAACAGTCTACGTCAGTAGAAATAATGGGTTAAGTTTGATATTTCAACCAAATGAAGAAGGCCAGAGCGTACAACGGCCGAAACGTTGTAATAAATATAGCGGCAAAGATGAGGACAATAGACCGAATAATGTAAATAATGTACATAATACCTCATCTCAGAAATATAGCCAGATACTTAAAGGCCGAAACGTTGTAATAAATATGGCGACAAATATGAGGACAATAGTCTGAATAATGTAAATAATGTACATAATACCTCATCACAGAAATATAGACGGATACTGAAAGATTTTATTTTTACTTTTATATTATTTTCTTCACACGTGTATTGAGTACTTAATACTTCTTTTTCAAGGTCTGATTTAGATCTGACTATTAATCTTATACACACACACACACACACACACATATATATATATATATATATATATATATATATATATATATGTATATATATATATATACTACAACAGGTTTTTAAGATTTATAATACACGAAATAATATAATTATGCTTAAGCTTAGTTTAGTGTGAAAGAAAGCCAAGAATTCTCATGCATGATATCCCAAATTACAGGTTAAATTTACCTTCTGAACCTTCCACGTAATTGATAAGAGGTGAAGAACATATTCAAAATTCTATTGGTCTTGCGTCAAAAGAATCCAGTAGAAAAATTCCTGATTATGGACACATTTTCTGGAAACTTTCTTGCATCCCTCTCCAGAGGCATTCAAAGTCGAGTTCCCTAATTAGACTCGTTCCTATTGACACAAGAGTGTCTTGAACAATGTCCAGTATGTAACAGGAATGGTTCTCTGCAGTTTTGTGCTCTCTTTTACAATTATTTATGTAGCACAGTGATTAAAACTTTAGCGAACAGAGCCGAAGGGACATTTCCTTCAAAGAATTCAAGATGAAAGTTACTTTGGTTTAGTGAGTAACAAGAAAAGCAAGTCACAGCTATACGGGCTGGTAACGTATTTAGCATTGTCGCTGAAGAATCGACAACGGTAGCCATGTTTGACGATTTGAAAAGCGAAGAAAAAAATATTGCTATTCTCAACATAGTTTTAGAGGAGTGTGAACTGACTGGGAGTTTTATTTTATTCTACCCATTGCTAACAATGGCGGAGATAAGCCAAATAGAATACTTATCAGATTTCATCTATTGTTTTCTTTTTATCCCATCCTTACAAGAACGAAGAAAAGAATACAATTAAGCATTATTCTTTTAGTAAATAACAAACAAATACGCATATGTATATATTTTTTTACTACTGTATACGTTATTTTGATAGATGCAGATGTTTGAGTAAACAAATTTGTTTTTGGTTCTTACAGTAGTTGTGCAATCAAGAGACTATATAAGAAATGTGGTTTCTAGCAGGGCCGTAAAGGTTCAAGTACTACGGAAGAACATGCTCTCTGTACAAAGACTCTCAAATGCGCAGGCCGGTAGACGTAATTTTCTCTGTAATTTAAAGGAAAAAAAACAAGACATCTATTCAAACAAGTATATTCTTTAATATTAGGACAAGATTAATATGAAAAAATGTCAGATAAAAATCTATTAATTCCTTAGAAATTGTATATATACATAGAGAGATAGATAGATACGGATGATATATATATATATATATATATATATATATATATATATATATATATATATATATATAAGGCTCAACACTAATATTCCATGGTTATAATTTATTACATTGGAATCACGATCCAAATCATCAGACTTACTCTGTCCTGAACATTGAGTTCTACCTGGATTCTATCCTGTTGGGAATTTATATATATATATATATATATATATATATATATATATATATATATATATATATATATGTATGTATATATATGCTATATTTATGGATCAAGGATAGAGCCTATGTAAATATAAAAGAGGACAATTTTACATAATGTTGTACTTTTCATTATTTGTTTCATGTTATCGGTGCAATTTTTACTGTGTTTTTGCTGAATATCTTGTGAAGAGTGCTTGATGCGGGAAAGTATATATATGCATATATATATATATATATATATATATATATATATATATATATACAGAGAGAGAGGGGGTTGAGGTACGTTAACATATCAACCCACAATTTTCTATTTCCTTTTTATCTGTGAATTATCATCCATTCTTGATAGGTATATCACGTGTGAAAATTGTCAGAGATCCTATGACAGGAATTTGTAAACCAATTTCAAAATGGTAATTTTTGTCTTGAAAAGTTAAATTTGCATGGGTGAGTGAACCAAAGAGAAAGAAGGGATCCTTACAGTATTAAATTTGTTATATATATATTTATATATATATTATATATTATATATATATATATATATATATATATATATATATATATATATATATATATATATATATATATATATATATATATATATACAAAATTCTATCTTCCGTTATTTCGTCCGTCAAACCGTCTAAAATAACCATACTGATGAAAACTAAATTTTCGGAAGACAAGTAAGAGGTTACAAAGTACATTTGGTTTTAATCGGCTGCCTTGCTTAGTACAATAAATTTTCATTAATTTTGGGGGAAAAATTAACTTTTATTATTTAACATAAAAAATAATTCCACTATTTAAAAAAAAAATATTAATGATTAAAATAACAAATAGTTTTTAATAAAAAAATGCAATATTGTTTCTTGCGTATCTTTTCTTTTTATTATATATAGTAGAATTTGTTTTCGAGACGCGTTAGTAAAATGAATACAATATATATATATATATATATATATATATATATATATATATATATATATATATATATATATATATGATATTATATATATAATAAATACAAAAAACAGGGCCACATAGATTTAAATTTAAATTTTGATGTATTCATATATCCAACATATATATATATATATATATATATATATATATATATATTTATTTGAATGATAACTCTAACATTTAAAACAACATGCCTGGCCACATCCACAATTCCGGAAAATCCTTGTTGAAAACACATCTATACTTAAACATGAAAACAATAAACAAAAACTAAAAATTCTTGAACCTGTATATATAAAACAGTTAAAACCTAACCTGAACAAAATAAACTATAAAATCTCCACAAATTTTCTTAAGTGCCTATAATTGGTAAGAGGAGCCATTGGTTTATACCAACGGCTTCCCATACTTAATATTTCTCGAATTCACTCTGGCGTGGTCGTGTGTGACGTCATGAGCTGCGGTAAGATTTTCGCTTCCAGCGTCTTATATGCACGTGTTTATCGTTGCTTGGAAGTCATCCATTTAAACAGAAACAGACTATCATCACTTTCTTATCCGTGTATTGCTTAATATATTGTACTGTAATTGTCATCTTTGATAATGGCTTATGTAAGCTTAGAGTGGATTAAAATAAGTATCAATATTGTGATTTTCTTTCTTCGTTTAATGATACTGTTATTAAGCTTATCAGACGTTATGAAAAGAATTTACATAAAATAAATAGACAACACTAGTCTGTATTATTTAATGAAACATATATATATATATATATATATATATATATATATATATATATATATATATATCAAAGGGGTCAGATCAAGCTGTTTTTGTTCCCCACTGAAAATGTTTTTCCCTTTGATTTAAATTAAAATTAAACTTGAAAAAGGAAAGATTTCTACCCACAATATGAAAAGAGAAATCCAGAAGATGGAGGTCACATCGGCAAGATCATTGAGTAACATTGAAATACATCATTTTTTTCCACAAATTATGACAATGATTTAAAATCAGTCATCATTTACTTACAAAAAATGAGTGACACGCAGTGAGGCGCGGGTAATTCGGCTAGTATTTAATATATTTGCTGTTTATACATTATTTCTTATGGATGTACTTACTTAAATAAATGCTATTTTTCTTTTAGTTAAACAGTATTAATTAAATTTACCAACCTAAATGTTAGAAGTTTCGTAGAAAGTATGCGTCCACCGACAGGAATCGATATTGTATCCTATGCGGAACCACTATAAACCTGGTGTGCTATGACAGTTCAGCCACGGAGAACTTCCGGTTAAGCAGAGTAAATTCAGGCCGGTAAATGTAATTAATATTGTTTAATTAATAGAACGAAATACACACCTAAGTTTTATATATGTGTATTTCTCTCGCTCTCTTTCAACATATATATATATATATATATATATATATATATATATATATATATATATATATATATATTCATGAATTATTCACACAAAAACAAATGCAAAGGTTAATGATTTAATTGGCGAGAAATCCATCGTCGCAAACAATTCAAATAATATACAAAAACCTACGAATCCGTTATGAATGAAAAGATCCTTGTTTCTATAAATTTCTGCCGTATTAGTTCTTATTTTTACTACAAGCTTTCGTCTGTTCCTACAGACATCTTCAGGTATAGAATAGATGTTGTTCTTGTTTTTTCTCTTAGTAATAAGAGGACAACGAAAATATATGTATTGTTGTATCCGAAAATGCTATTGGAAATGAGTTATTGTTTTTGGAGCGCGCAGTAGCAACGCTGAGTTTGATTTTAAATTTTTTAAAGTTATGCGTTCATGTACAAATATGGTGATGAACGAATTTTTTACTGGTAATTCAGGATTCATGGAAGATTGAAGTTTATAAGCAGTAAATTCGACCTTGCCTACCGAACGCTCCTTTGTGGCCGAGTCGGTTAAGGCACGTCAGCGTAAATGACGGTTCCGTATAGGATGCAGGTTCGAATCCTGTCAACGAACGAATATTTTCTATGACAATTTCTCGGACATTCAGTTATTTAATACTGTTTATTATAAACAGAGGATTTACTTAAATACTTGTATCTATAAAAAGAATGTTAAACATAAAAATGTCTTTATATATATATAGAGAGAGAGAGAGAACAGTAAGATATATAAATACATCCCTACCCCTACATAAACGCAACCTCTTTTTCAAACGTAACTAATAACTGACACAACAAAAGTTAATAAAATGAGCACGCAATCTCTGTATCCTTGGAAACTGTAAATTATGATTTTTGCCGTGCCTTTAAAACCCAGTAAATTTAAAGATAAGTTTTCTCCAAAATTCGCTTGAGGATGAAATGGAACTAACGTCTTTAATTTAATTACAAAATTAAATTCGAAGCTTTTAGCTTGCATTTTTGAAACATGGTTAGAACTGTGTAGCGAAAAAACATATTTTATTTAATTTTTTAATGTTTAGATATAATTATTATATATTTCTATTTATTTTTGTATTTAATTATTTATGTGATAATTTACTAATTTTCAATCTATAAAAGTCTCGAATTTTCTTTATAAGTATATGATAAGTATATGAAAAAGTATATAAAAAAATAGTTTTAAAATATACTAGATTTATGGGCAAATGTTCTCAACATCAGAAATACGGCGATATTAAATACAAAAGTGAATAACCAGATCAACCACAAGCCTAATTGTCATCACAACGTTTCGGCCGTTCTACGCTTGGGCCGTTCTACGCTCCGGCCTTCTTCAGGTGGTTGGAATGTCGAACAAAGCCTTTATTTCGATCAAAATAAGTAAAGGGTTCAGTTCGACATTCCAACCACCTGAATAATGCAAAATAGTGGAATTTTAAGTATTTGATATTCTTTAATTAATAATATATATATATATATATATATATATATATATATATATATATATATATATATATATAAATATATATAAAAGGTCAAACACTAATATTCCATGGTTATAATTTATTACATTGAAATCGTAATCACGATCCAAATCATCAGACCTACAAATTCAAAAGAAAGCGGAAAATATAACTCCGGGTATAAAAAACAAAATTTTAGTGAGAATGTATGTGTGTGGAAGTTGGAAACAAGCGTGAGAGGGAAATCTAGAGTTATATTTTCCGATTTCTTTTTGAATTTGTAGGTCTGATGATTTGGATCGTAATTACGATTCCAATGTAATAAATTATAACCATGGAATATTAGTGTTTGAGCCTTTTTTTATTATATTATTACTCTGTCCTGGACATTTAGTTCTACCTGGATTCTATCCTCTTGGGAATTTATACATATATATATATATATATATATATATATATATATATATATTGACCACTAATATTATCTCTCTCTCTCTCCCTCTCTCTCTCTCTCTCTCTCTATATATATATATA
>CAHIKZ030005270.1:1975000-1982500 GCA_903632075.3 Acanthosepion pharaonis | reverse complement strand
AGGCCATCGTTTTTCCTGAGCATTTTCCAGTAATAAGGAGTGCATCGTCATTTAGTTTAGGTTGTAAATACCTCGGTAGATATTATATTTTAGTAGTAACTTAAAAGATTTCGCCAATGATTGTACTCTCCTTCAGGATTCAGAGAATTCGGATCCACAGTTAGTTTGTCTGGGTAAAGAATATGTTCCATCGTCTCGAAATGGAATGAATAGTACCAACTCTAAGTAGAAGCTCAGGAATCCTCTCCAAAACCTCATCGTTGCTCACACACTCGGTCCCTGATATCCTCAGCATCCTTCTGTACCCTCCAGTCTCGTCTTCATCTTCGAGGAGACCGTCCAACATTCTCTGTGGTAAAGGAGGACAGGTGTCAAGTAGCAGTTCAGTACTCTTTTCTTTGTTTACGGAAAAAAAAGCGCTATTAAGGATGGATAACAATAACACATTGACTGTTTTATGATGAAAAACGTTTATTTTATTATTATGGATGCTTACAATCGAGAGAGAGAGAGAGAGAGATCGGAGGTGTTTATTTTATGACCACATTTTGCCTAACTTTAGAGTCATATAGTCAGTAACAAAAATGCGTATAAGCTGAAATGTGAACGATCAAATACTTTATATGCTTATAAAATCGCTTCTTTTATCGCACTTCTCGCTTGTGGAACTCTCTTCCGGCTTCTTTTGAGCCATTAAAATTTGAAAAAGATTCAAAATTTTAAAAGCAATGTCAATCGCTATCTTGTATCTGTTATTGTTCTCCATCCTTAATAGCGCTTTTTTCGTAAACAAAGAAAAGAGTACTGAACTGCTACGTGACACCTGTCCTCCTTTACCACAGAGAATGTTGGACATGTCTCCTCGAAGATGAAGACGAGACTGGAGGGTACAGAAGGATGCTGAGGATATCAGGGACCGAGTGTGTGAGCAACGATGAGGTTTTGGAGAAGATGCAAACAAAGAGGAAGCTTATATTTAACACCAGAAAGAGGCAGCTGAAATTTCTGGGATACGTAATGAGAAAGGAGGGCTTGGAGAATCTGATACTCACAGGTTGAATAGAGGGAAAGAAAGACAAGGGAAAGCAATGAATGACATACTTAGCGGGTTTGAGCTGATGGATGACAAAACGTGGCCTGGGGGGAAATATCAAAGGGACAAAACTTATTGAGTGCTACAAGGGATAGGAGGAAGTGGAGGGCCATGATCACCTACGTCCTGAAGGGACACGGCACATAAAAGAAGAATTCTCTCACACTCAGTAACTCCTTCCGTTTGATTGGCTTCATTACTTTGCCTGGGATGAAATGCTTTTAAAAAATTATATATTTAAATATAAATTACCAATATTTACTTATGCCCAAACAAAGCAAATTCTTATTTACCTTTCCTGAAAAAACGTCAACTCTTATAATCTCAAATACAAACGAAATATATGCCCGTAACCCCGAACGGAGCAAATACTAATAAACTCAAATATAAATGACCAATATTTAACTATCCTGAAAAAATGCAATGCATATAGTCTGTGATTTAAACGACTGATATTTACCTATACCAGGACACACTAAATTCTTAGTCTCAAAGATAAACGGCCAAAATTCAAAGATTAAATAGTTGCAAATATTAAATTGAAGCAAATATTAAATTGAAGCAAATATTGCCAACGCCCTCTCATGCATAAGGTTAAAGCGATGTCACAATAACTAGTATTTACATACTGACAACTAGAAGATACATTCATTATAAATCATTTTTCATTTTATCCAACTGTATATTCTACAATAACATCTGTGCAGTGTTGAGTAAGATTAGCATGCCAGGTTCAAATTCCATCTGAGGTCTTGTTCAGATGTTTCAAATTTATTTTTAAACATATAGTAATAAGATCAATTTTGATTGTGGGAGTAGTGTATTATTTTCCTGTATTATTTTTGGTGAAATTTGGTTTATCAGAAATGTAGCATTAACGACGAACTCAAACTGTTGTCAACAGTTTGTAAAATCAAGTCAGGTCTTTTTTTTTAAGTCATATTCTTTCATATGGGATATCATAGCTCGCCACACCTCCTTATCTTTTCTCTGTTTAAATTTCTGGGATGAGGAGTTGTCATTATTTACACTATTTACATTGTTCAGACTGTTGTCCTCATCTTTATTGCCATATTCCTGACGTACCCATGGCTCAGTGGATAAAAGCTTTGGTTGAAGTAATCAAATCACTTGACCCTAAGAGTTCTGAATTCAATACCTGGCCACAGCTAGATGTGAAAAAATGTGGAAAGCTGAGTTGCTAAAGGGAAATAACTGAAACTGAGATATCCAAAAAAGGCAAGGCACGTGGAACGAGAACAATCTACCCCTAAATAAAGGGTACGGTTCGAAATTCCAACGTATATCACCTGAAGAATGTCGGTGCGTACAATGGTCGAAACGTTGTGAATAAAACAATAAAGATGTGGATATCAATATTTTTATTTTTCCAACAACGATTGGCTTTTAGAGAAAAGACTGTGTTGCGTCAGAAAATAAAAAAAGATATAAACGTGTTGTAAGCTAGAAACCGACATTTTTTATTTTCGGTTTTCCTTCATATGCTCCTGATTTTTCCTTCAGATGTTGATTTTGGGTCTTCATTCTTATTTTATCCACTTTTTCTTAATATTTATTATTTTTCTTTATATTTTCTGTATTTTTTCTTTTCGTTTTTCTTTATATATATATATATATATATATATATATATATTTGACTATACATTTAGCCATTATCAAGAATGATTTTATTTTTTGCATTTAACTGAATCTATGAATTGTTTTATGCACATAACTAGAGTTATTGGAATATTTTATGGT
The DNA here is from genome assembly GCA_903632075.3 of Acanthosepion pharaonis. Lineage (NCBI taxonomy): Eukaryota > Metazoa > Mollusca > Cephalopoda > Sepiida > Sepiidae > Acanthosepion > Acanthosepion pharaonis. The sequence goes on along the minus strand of CAHIKZ030005270.1, from coordinate 1,979,646 downwards.
CAGCACATTCTGATCGTGTCTATAGTGTATTCATTTGATATATATATATATATATATATATATATATATATATAGTCAAACCTAGTGAGCCAGACAAACCTACCCAGGTTTCACCTAAGCGGATCGAGACGAGTATAGTTACCTATACAGTGTAACCCGGATATAAGAGACCCGGATATAAGAGAAACCCGGATTTAAGAGAGATTTTCTCCGTTCCCAAATTAGAGCCTGTGTTAATGTATATAAAATAGACCAAACCCGGATATAAGAGACTTTTTCTCCGGTCCCGACAACTCTCTTATATCTGGGTTACACTGTATTTAGAAAGCTCTAGGTTACTCTATCGAGCACTGTTTTAAATTAACTAATATGAAACGTGTAGACATAGGATATTCACTTAAGAACATACCTATACCTGACCGTGATTCGTACGAATCATGTTTGCTAAGAAAAATAGAAAAGTTTATTAGTTGTTTACTCATGTCGGGGTTTTTTCTTTGGGCTTCAAACCTGTATCTGTTACATATTGTAAAATGCGGTCATCCGATAATTTTTCAGCACCTTCACCCCTCTCTCACTATCTCTCTCTCTATATATATATATATAGATACATATATATATATATGTGTGTGTGTATGTACATATGTATAGGTATATATATATATATATATATATATATATATATATATATATATATATATATTACTAAGGCCTAGACATTCAAGGATCGGCATGATAAAAGCAGAAACTCCTCATAAATACTTTCTAAACAACTAAAGATTGCAACACCAGAACTACGCAACCACCCTGACATAATTGTGAAAAAAAAAAGCTGATAAGACCAACATTTTCATCATCCTAAACAAATTGGATTACAACAAAAAACTTAACCACATACTCCATGATAGCATAAAATTTAAAAAACTTAACAAGAACCCGACCAACCAACTAAAATCAAAGCTTAATAAACTCATTAATGCTAATAATGCTGAACAGAACTCTTTAAAACTCCCTAAAATTGTTGGTGATTATAGAACTGGTTACATATACGGCACTATAAAAACACATAAACCTAATTATCCTCTCCGTCCTATCATATCGCAAATTCCAACTCCTGTATATCAGCTAACAAAATACATTAACCAACTTATTACTCCCTACCTTCCTAGTAAATATAGTGTTAAGTCAACATTAGAAGTAATCCAAATCCTAAAAAGTGAAAAACCCAACAATGAAATCATAGCTTCACTTGATGTTGAAAACTTCTTTACCAATGTCCCTGTTAACGAAACTATTGACATAACTATAAGAAATATATACAGTAACTTATCTTTATCCCGCACTTAAAATTAATCCTTATATATTACGGAAACTACTATTAGCTTGTACTACTGAAGTCCCTTTTCTTAGATCATAATAATAATATATATATACAACGTGATGGTGTCTCCATGGGTTCAGTACTGGGTCCGACATTTAGCAATTTCTACATGTCGAACCTCGAAAATAAGATATTTACAGATTTTAAAAAACCATCCATCTACCTAAGATATGTTGATATGATTGTATCTCCAACGGAGTAAATAATATTTATATTGGTCACACCAAAAACTTGCTTTCACGACGCTTGACACTACATTTGAATGATAATTCTAACATGTTTAGGCATTTAAAACAACATGCCTGGCCACATACACAATTCCGGAAAATCCTCGTTGGAAACACAACTATACTTAAACATGAAAACAATAAACAAAAACTAAAAATTCTTGAGGCAATATACATAAAACAGTTGAAACCTAACCTGAACAAAATAAACTATGAAATCACTACAAATATTCTTAAATGCCCATTATTTATAACAGGAGGCATTGGTTTATACCAATGGCTTCCAATAATTAATACTTCTCGTTTTCACTCACGCGTGGTCATGTGTGACGTCATGAGCTGTGGTGCGATTTTCGCTTCCAGCGTCACGTATGCACGAGTTTGTAGTTGCTTAGAAATCTCCCATGTAAGCATAAACAGACTGTCATCATAGCTTTGTCCGTGTATTGGTTAATATATTGTAATGTAATTGTCATCTTTGATAATGGTTTATGTAAGCCGAAAGCTCAGATAGGATTAAAAAATATGTATCAATATTGTGATTTTCTTTCTTCTTTTAATGATAATGTTATTAAACTTATCAGACGATATGAAAGGAATTTACTTAAAATAAATAGACAAAAGTTGTCTATATTATTTAATGAAACATGCATCAATGAAAAAATGAAATGCTGCCTAAATACACACCATATATATATATATATATATATATATATATATATATATATATATATATATGTTGTAAAATACGGTCATCCGATAATTTTTCAGCACCTCCTTTCCTCTCTCCTCTCCCTCTCTTTCTGTATATATATAGATTTTTTCCAATTGTCATTTTATACCATATAATATATATATATATATATATATATATATATATATATATATATATATATTGATGATCATGAAATGGATGGAGAATTAGTAATAATTTCTTTTTCAAAATGTGTCTCATCGAATACTGTAATGCTAGTTCCTGCTTTCCATTTGTAATATGTGGGCATCATGTTTCTGGGGGGTGCGGTTAAGCAAAATCAAGGTATTCAAGTTGACAGCATTAAACTTGGTTTATGAGAGGAATTTCGTGTTCTTATTGCCCTAAATGGAACGGCATTAAAATTTCTTTTCTTCGTATCATTTAAACTGCACCAAGATTTTATGTTTAACACGGGCTAAAATCATTTCTTTGCATGAAAAAAAAAGGTAGATTTATATATACTTATTGGTGCACATATAGCCATACATGTACTAACATGCCAAAATCTATATATTTCTCCCTTATATATATATATATATATATATATATATATATATATATATATATATATATGTGTGTGTGTGTGTGTGTGTGTGTGTGTGTGTGTGTGTGTGTGCGTGTGCGTGTGTGTGTGTAAGCTGACAGTTGGGAAAAATCTTAGATTTTAACGACGCGTTCCGCCTTCCAACATTTTCAAGGAAAAAATGAAATACAAATGTTTTTTTTTTTTTTTGTTATAGTTACATTACAAAATTGAAATTTAATAGAGAGAGGGAGAGAGATGCTTCTGCGTAAGCCTCTTTCTGGTTAATGTAAATTTCCTTTATATTAAGGTTATTTTTCTTTCCATGTCGACAATATGGTCAAATTCCCAGATCAATTCTGCTGACAAGAAAAATTGGTATGAGATGACAATTGGGAAATTAACTATATTGTCGACATGGAAAGAAAAAATCTCTTATTATAAAGGAAATTTACATTAACCAAAAATTGACTTACGAAGAAGCGGCTTTCTTTTATACATTTGGAATTTTGTAATGTAGCTATAACAACAAAAACATTTCGATTTTAATTTTTGCCTTGAAATATTCGGAAGACGAAACGCATTGGCAAAAGACTAAGATTTTTTTTCAATTGTTATCTTATACCAATTTGTCTTGTCAACAGAATTGATCTGGGTATTAAACTACATATATATATATATATATATATATATATATATATATATATATATATACAATCGTGAACTCTTCCGTCGTTGCTCGACGCAGGGTGGAGACCCGCGCCTACCGGTGACACTTTTTTACGACGTATGACGGTCAAGCCACACATATGCATTAATTATAGTGGTAAAGGTTTTGCGCAGAACCAACCACACTTTTTGAAGAGCTGAATACTGAGACCTGGTACACCGTGTGCCACAAGGTCCCCTAACGACCTTCCACAGCTTTTGAATTCAGAGTTATCCTTCTCCTAGACCAGTTGCCATCCAAGGCTATAGAACCTGGTCTGTCCTGCTATTTACCCATAGCTGGCGGTAGGGAGAAGAGTATGCATACCTTTTCCAAGGGTATTATCACATAAGTGAATGTAATCAATTCAACTGGAATTCGAACTTGGCGCTCCGACTCTTCAATACATCTATATCTATATCTATCTATATCTATATCTATATATATATATTAAAAAGAAGATAAACCGCAAAACTTTTCGATTTTTTATTTTGAAATATATATTATACTCTATTTTCCATATTATATATATATTGGAAAGTAAAGTTTAATATATACTTTAAAATAAAAAGTCCACATTTCAATCAAAAATGCACTTTGGAACAACTAAAACCTCTTTCTCTCTCTCTCTCTCTCTCTCTCTCTATATATATATATATATATATATATATATATATATATATATATATATATATATATATGTATGTATGTATGTATTGTCAGCTGTCAATAGACCACATAACACCCTTGAGCGCTTAGCCTGGGAATGGGTAGAATGGAGATCAACGTGTTTTAGTGGACTCAGCAGTTTTCAATCTGCTTGTCTGAATCATCTTCAAGAAGCGAGAGCAAGAACTAAAAGGTCAGTCCATCTAACAGTGACCTCATTTCACAATCCGCACTCTTGCTCCATATGCTGCCTCCTTTGTAAATCACTAGCGGGTCTTAAATGCCACTTAAGATTATCGCACAAAATTACATAACTGAATCAATTAAGCTGTCAGATCACCATACGTCGAAATCGACGGGAGAGTCCATTATTATTATTA
>CAHIKZ030005270.1:1917500-1970000 GCA_903632075.3 Acanthosepion pharaonis | reverse complement strand
TAGAATTTGACATACTATATATATATATATATATATATATATATATATATATATATATATATATATATATATATATTAAACGTTTAAAGTCAAATGGCAGAAACTGATTAGTTTGAGATTCAATCTAATTCTGAAATGTTTTTTGTTATATATGACTTTCATAAAACATTTCTTTTTCTTTTCATTTTTTTTAGTCTTTTTGCCTTTATTTTCTTTTTTCTTTTCTTGATCAATTCTTTTTTTTCTCTTTTCTTTTTTCTTTTCGTTTATTTTCGCTTTCTCTTTGTTCTTTGATCTTTTCATCTTTCTCGTTTTCTTTCCCGTTAATTGCTATTTCTCTTTTTCTTTTCTGTATTATTTTCTTTCTCTTTTTCTTCTCCGTTATTTTCTCTCCGTTTTTTTCTTTTCCTTTTTCTTTCTTTCTTTCTTTTCTTTCTTTCTTTCTCTCTTTATTTCTTTTTTTTCTTTCTTTCTTTCTTTTCAGTTCTTTTCTCTTTTTCATTTTCCACTCATTTCTCTTTCTATTTTACTTTCCCGTTATTTGATCTTTCTCTTCTTCTCTTGCTTTATTATCTCCTTCTGTTTCCTTTTCTGTTCTTTTCTCTTTTTTCTGTTCTCTTCTTTCTTCTCTTTTGCGTTATTTTCTCTTTCTCTCTCTTCCTTTCCCGTTCTTCTCCTTTTCTCTTTCCGCTAATCTTCGCTATTTTCTTTCATAACTCCTTATTCTCTTTAATTCTCTATTTCTTTCGTCTTCTTTTTAAAATTTACTTATTTTCTCCTTCCTTTCACTTTCGCTTCTCTTTCGTTTCTACTGTTTTTCTTTTTTGTTTTCTTTTTCTTCTTAGTTTTCTATGCTTTCACACCATTTCCCACTTTTCTTTTACGTCATAACTTTCTCTTCAGTTAACCTTTTCTTCCACTTTTCTTCTGTTTTTTACTTTCATCCACCTTTCATTCTTTCTCTCTTCCTACTTTTTCGTTATTTTTCTTCTTTTCCTGCTTCTTCTTCTTCTTCTTCTTCTTCTTCTTCTTGTATAATTCCTGACACCAAAGACCTGTCGTGCTCAAACTATCATCAAATAACAAGAAGAATCCTTATCTATCTATATTCACAACGTTTCGACCTCTATATCTCTGAGATGAGGTATTATCATTACTTGCATTATTTACATTATTCGTACTGTTATCCCAATCTTCATTGTTATACTCACAACTTTTCGGCCTCTATATCTCTGAAATGAGGTATTATGGTTACTTGCATTATTTACTTTATTCGGACTGTTATCTTCATTTTCATTGCTATATTCACAACGTTTCGACCTCTATATCTCTGAGATGAGGTATTATGATTACTTGCATTATTTAGATTATACGGACTGTTATCCTCATCTTCATTGTTATAATCACAACGTTTCGGCCGTTGTACGCTCCAGCCTTTAAGTCTATGTCTCTCTATATATCTGTCTATATCTCTGAGATGAGGTATTATGATTACCTGCATTATTTAAATTGTTCGGACTGTTAGACACATCTTCATTACCATATTCACAGCGGCACATGGCCAAGTGGATAAAGATGTTGGTTTGATCCAGTGACTAGACCCAATCATCTGTCTATATCTCTGAGATGAGGTATTATAATTACTTGCATTATTTAGATTATACAGACTGTTATCCTCATCTTCATTGCCATATTCACAACGTTTCGGCTGTTGTACGCTGCGGCCTCTTTCAGGTGACTGGAATTTCGAACCGAACCCTTTATTCCTACTTGGAGAATTGCGTTAAAGAGAAATAACTGAGACACCCCGGAAGAGGCATGGCACGTGGAGCTACAACAATCTACCCCGGTAGATGAAATATATATAAACAAAGACTTGTGGCCATAGACCCTTTCGAGTAACATTCTCAAAAGGTGAACGCTGGCGAGCGGCGGGAAACAGTCAGAGACACATTAGTAAATAACGAATGGGGAGGGAAAATTGGAACTCGATTAAAATAGATTTTAATTATGAATAAATTAACGACGGAAAACAAAATACGAAATTCCAAAGAGTATAAAACGGAAAAAAAAGCAATGGCAGATTAACAGTGTTGCAAGATTTTTTTTTCACATCGCCAGTAAGTTTTTATTTAATTGGCGTTTATCTTACCGTTGTGGTAGCTGTAATTTTCCTCGTCCACAAATATTTTTCAATCAGTGTTTGATTTTCGGAGCTTAGCCATAGGTTCCAAATTAAAATATAATCTATAAAATCCAAAATTTATTTGGATGTTTGAGGTACGTAATGCTGGAGTGAACTGAAACTGCTAGCTTAATTTTCTCTTGCTTGAAAAAAGAAATTTCTCTCTTTTTTATTTATGGTAACTACCTTTCTGTTTGGTTAGAGTAATTAATGGTGTTGGCGTATAAATTTCTATATTAAACAACTCTTTAAAAAAATGATTTTTTCTTTCAAAATTTATGTTAAATAGCCTTTTGCTTGTTTAGAATAATTAAAATTTGGTTTGCAATTAGCAAATCTTCAGAAAAGAAAGTACAGTACAGTAACTACAAAAAATTATCAGGGGTACGCAATTATCGAGGGACGCATTTCTCTAGGGATGGAAATGTCCAGAGACACAATTGCCTGGTACGCAAATGTCCGGGACGCAAATGTTTGCCCCCCAAGTGGACATTGAAGTCAACACTTAGAAAGTTTTTCTCATGCTAAACACAATTGTCAGTCCATTGCGTTTAGCTTTAAACAGACTGTTGACTTCTATGTCCATTTATAATATATATATATATATATATATATATATATATATATATATATATATATATATATATATTGTAATAAAAAAAAGAACAGTAAGATATATAATCCGGTATTCTTACTGATATTTTTTATTTTACAAAACATTGCTCAATGCAAATTTACAGAGCATAAAACAGTGTTGAATGTAAGTTTACAGAGCATTGTCGTTGATAAAAAAAAACAAAAACCCAGACGACATGCATTTAATGGATGTCAGAATTTGTTGAAAAATACACCCCTGCCCTCCCTAAACTTAACCTCTTTTTCGAACGTTATTCATAATTGATACAACAATAGTTAATAAAAATGAACACGCTACAGCCCCTGTCTGAATGATTGGATTTCTCGGTATCATTGGAAACAGTAAATTATGAATTTATATGTGCGTTTAAAACTCAGTAAATTTAGAAATAAGTTATTCCAAAATTCTCTTGAAGATGAAACAAACCAAATGCTTTTAATTTAATTATATAATTAAATTTGAATTTTTTAACTTCGTTTTTTTTGAAACATAGTAATTCCTGTGTAGCGAAGAAACCATATTTTAAAACAGTTAATTTATAATATATATATATATATATATATATATATATATATATATATATATATATATATATATGCTCAATTAATTAATTAATACATATTAAAGCAGACCTTGACCGACTCCAGAATTTCATGAAATATCACTCATCGGGTTCAGGGGGCGCCAATAAATGACGAATGATTGTCAGATGTCACATAAATCGATTTATCGGAACCTGATGATCTATATTACGCGAAATTACTTGAACATTTATTAACTGTCCATTGTTGCTCTAGCTATCTATTAATCATTTCATCCCAAGCAAGGCGATAATGCCACTAAGACGCAGGGGATTACAGGAAGTGAAAAAGAATGAGAAGACATTAGTGAGGAGAAGTGAGGGAAAGAACAATAAAGGAACATTATTCAGGAAGATGGCGATTGGCGTTGCATTTATATTTTTGAAGGTTGTAAGTGGCAAGGAAAAAAAGAAACCCGGAGAAGGTTTCACAGAAACTATTAGAATATGACTAGTGATTCTATCTTGCTTGTTTAATAGTAAAACAGTGAGACCTAAGTGCTAATCTAGTAGTGCGTTTAAATTCATGCAATTTATTATTATTATTATTATTATTATTATTATTATTATATTATTTCCTTTGATTTCTGGTGTGTAATCGTTTCTTTTCGGGTCCCATTCACAGACCTAAGGTCAGAAATGGCATCATGATATTTTCCATTGAGCAGATTTGAAAAAAAATCACACATATTTTACATAGATAAAGCCCTTCGTTTTGTATTTCTTTAAGGCATGGGCTACCAGGAATCCCTTCAGTGAGTCTATCGAAATATTTGCAATCAACCGGAGGACTCCAACTACAACTAGAAATGTTGATGTCCTCATGCGCCACAGTTTTCAGATTTCGATTTCAAGGTCCTTGTATTTTGACAGCTTTTTGAAGATCTTCAAAGATAAATTACAGTCTTAAGGGACTGACATATCAATAAGGAGGCACCTTTTTTGTCTTTACGGTCTTCAATAACAATGTTTGGGTGGTTCAGCTTCGATTGTTCTGTCTATGTGTATTGCGTTGTCTCGTAGAATTGTAACAGGTCCCTATCTCCGTAACCGGGCCTGAGTGGTATTCATACCATTTTCTTTCAGTTTCCTTCCCGTAGAAGTTGCAGATTTTCCAGTGCAAATATTGGCCCACTCTGTCATGCTGGGTTTTATATTCAGTGGGTGCCAATATCGTGCAACCTGATACAAGATGATCAAATCTTTTTTTTTTTTTTTTTTTTAAGCATTGTGCCCCAAGCAAGGCGTGAAGCCACTATGATGCAGGGGTTGCGGAAGATTTGGAGCGAGAGCAGATAAGAGTAATAGGAGAAAGGAAGAGGAGAAGGATAGTGGGTAGATCAAGGTAATTGGAGATGTCAATTGACATTACATTTGAATAGTTGGAGATTATAGCTTTCAGGAAACAGTAATTGGGGAGGGTGTTCCACTGGCGAGAGGTGCGGTATGAAGCTATTGGAGTAGAAGAGACGGCTACATTTGAAGGTTTCTATGGTGTAAGGGTGGGAGCGGGATGCCAGCCTCGTAGGGCACTTGAATTCATGGAGTCTGGGAACCAGAGAGAGCAGCTCATCAGAGCAGTTACCATGGAAGTATTTGTAGAAAAGACAGAGAGAGGCGACGACACGTCTGTGAGAGAGTGACTCCAGACAAGACGCTAGATCAGGGCAAATTAGATTACATATCCGTCTCTGGATCTTGTCAAGAACTCCGAGGTAAGCAGAAGGTGCTCCAGCCCATATATGGCAGCAATACTCCATGCAAGGGCGAATGGTTGTTTTGTATATTTGAAGTATCGATTCAGGGGAGAAAAATTTCCTGGCGCGGCACAGAGAGCCAACTTTCCTCGCGGTGGAAGAAGCAATTGACTCAATGTATTTGTTCCATCTCAGGTCAGCAGTCAGCGTGAGGCCGAGCAGACGCAGGGAGTTGCTCTCAGGAAGTTGACTATCAGACATTTTAATGGGGGGCAGGGAAGGATCTCTATGGTGGTTAATGGAGAGTAATTTAGTTTTTGTGGTGTTAAAGTTGACCAGGCAATTCTTGCCCCAGTTAACAACCGATTGGAGGTCCATTTCAAGACGCACAGCAAGGTTAGTTTTGTCGCCGACACTAGATTTGTTTTTGAGGCAGGAGTAAATTGTAGTGTCTTCGGCATAGATGCCGACTTGGGAATCTATAGCTTCAGGAAGGTCATTGATGAAAATAAGGAAAAGAGTGGGGCCAAGGATGGAGCCTTGGGGCACACCTGCGTTAGTGGGATAGGAACTGGAGGAGAATCCGTTGAGAACGACCTTCAATTCTCGGTTGGACAGGAATGATTGTATTAGATCAAACAGTTGACCAGTAACACCATACCCCTGGCGCTTACGAAGAAGGCCGGCGTGCCAAACCCTATCGAATGCTTTGGAGATGTCGAGGGCCACAGCACGAGTGTTTCTGGATATTTATCACAGAATCTGCATTATGAGCTAACACAATATTTTAGTATATGTGCTTGATAATTTCTAGTTAACAAGCATTGCTCCTGTGCAGCAAGGATAAAACCTTCCGTTTCAGCTTTTAACCCTGCACTACGAAACCACTGATGGGTACGGGGATTGTCTACATCAGTTTGTTTGGTACGGGCAGAGTATTGGCCATGAAGCGGTTTATCTTGCCATTGTTTTGTATCTGATCGGTTGCATTTGCTTTTGCTTTCTTTTTTTAAGTATTTTGCAGCTTCAGCCGGTGTATTGTGCTTTACTTGTATTTCTGCACTCATTTGAAACTCCATTTTGAACTTATTTACGGAATTAAAATGCTTATTATTATTATTATTATTATTATTATTTGTGGATCTACATTGAAAATCTCGGTGAAAATAATATGGCATTGTCTTTCATTTAAAAAAAAACAACACTTTTTTGTGTTAAAGAAATGTCATCAAAATAATTTTTAAAAATTCAACAACCACATTTGCTTCAACTCCTGACAAACGTCAAAGAGGGGGATAGAATCCACTAGTGTTTGATGTCCTAACAGAAACGAAAGTTGCTTTATGGTCTGCGAAAGGATTTTATCTCCAGCGATTGATTTTGAGAAAAGCTGACATGTGGAATAGGAAGAGTTCTGAGATGAATGGCAAATATAATTTTTTTTAAAAAAATGGGTTTACAGGTTAATATTTATTCATCGGATTTGTAGACTTTGCCTAACTCCCCACCCACCATATTTGGCATCGCTACAGCTGGCCTGGAATTCGAACAGCGTTCAGAATGGGAGGAGAAAGATTAGACGGGAGGTCGATATTAGAACTATGCCCTTGCATAGACACTATTACTTCTTCATCTCTCTCCTTCTCTTCCCTCCCTCTCTATCCCTCTTTCTCCCCTCCTTCTCTCTCTCCGTCTTTCTCTCTCTCTGGCTATCCCTCTTTCTTTCCCCTCCTTCTCCCTTTCTCTCTGTCTTCCTCTGTCTCACGATGTCTGTTTCTCTATCTCTCTAATTATGATTTTTCCTTATTTTATAGCTTCTCTGTATTAGAAGATAATTCCTAGGTTTTGGTAGTTTGGTACAAGGCTTCTTTGTTAAATATTCCTTTACAGCATAATTCTCAAACTAGAAAGAAAAAGTTTTAAAACTTAAGTAGAATTTTAATATATATATATATATATATATATATATATATATATATATATATATAAAACTGGATAAAGTCCGACAATTATTTTAAGACATTTTTTCATGTTTATACATTCTTTTTATAGAAACAAATATTTAAGTAAATGCTCTGTTTATAATAAACAGTATTAAACAACATTTACCGGCCTGAATGTCCGGAAATTTTCATATAAATTATTCGTCCTCTGACAGGAATCGAACTTGTATCCTACACGGAACCATCATATAGCCTGACGTGCCATAACCGATTGGGCTGGCAGAATATTATAATAAAGTAAGAAACGTCTATCAACCTAACATGTTTCACTTTTATTAAAACTTCATCAGAGAATGAAATATGTATCAAAAGAAAAAAGAAATATCGAGGATTTTTACTTTGTTTTGTTTTATTTTCATTGGTCAATCGTGTATCCAATGAATTGGCCAATAAATTTCAAAGAAAATGATCTACCTAAATGAGAAATTAAGATTATTCAGCTCCGAGCGAAGATAGGGCAGCAACACTCCATTTTTGGTGTAATCCGTAAAGATAAATCATGACAGAAAGAGTTCAGTACTTTCTGAAGAGGCCAAAGAGCAGATTATTTTTCAACCTGGTGCCATATTTGTTGCGATTCATTCTAGAGAAATCGTGCAGTCTGGCTCTGCTACTTTTCCAATGCATCTATTTTCGTTAGCATCTGTAGCATGGAACCGTCCAGAACCTGGTCTACGGATGTAGGAATATTCATTTGACAGCTTCTTCAAACAACTAAATACCACAGACGCATTACGTCAAACATGCCCAAAGTCTGCCGATGCCCCACAATCTGACTCCTCTCAACCGACTCCATTTGAACAAAAGGTGCACACCGGCTTGCTTGCCCTGTTTTCTTTCGCCACAATTTACTGTAGGTTTCATGACCGTCTAAATCTCAGATGCAGATGGTGCACTGGTGTGATTGTTACTAGACCACTTTAATGAATACGCACTACATCCTTCCTTCTTTATGTGCCATACAAGATACACGCTTGGGCGATCATGTTTCTTTTCTAGTTATGATTGACTTGGCAGAAGAATTCTTGCCGTGCGCTGCCGTTACTTTCTGGTGTAGATTGGTTTGCAATCAAAGGTGTAGGGCCGTATCTGTTCTAGTGTTTAACCCATAGCTGGGGGAAGAAAAGATGGCTTCATATCTTTCACGAGGATATTTGTACTTAAATGAATGTAGCGAATTTGAACTCGACTTGCACATCCAATCTTACCCATCTAGGTACTGAACAGGGTCGACGTTGCTTACCATTGGTGATCGTACGAGAACCGATGCTTCAACGTGATATTGCCGTACGCTGTACAAACTGTACTCTGATCAAAATCGGTATCGTCCTACCGGAGGTTAGAAGTTTATTTTTCGCTATGTATATAAAGGGATGCTGGAAAAATAAGATCTTTTCATCACTTCTACCTATGTCTTTTTTCGTGGATAACTACTTTGGTGTTCACTGAAAACAAAAACAAGTGCTCAACGCAGGCGTCCTCTAAGGCTCACTACTCGGTTCAGCCCTCTTTCTTCTTTACATAAATGATCTGCCTAAGAGTATACTCTGATCATTTGTAAACCTTATGCTGATGTCTTTGTCTATATGAAGAAGGCCGGAGCGTACAGCGGCCGAAACGTTGTGATAAATATGGCAACAAAGATAAGGAGAATAGTCCGAGTAATGTAAATAGTGCTCTATGCCGATGAAACAACAGTAATTGGGTGCACCTCCCAAAGTCTAGATGACCAGTGTGGTAGCTGATCTCTCCTCTGACCTAGTTCTAACAACTCAGCAGAGGAAAAATTGGCTTGTCACTTTCCTAAAACCAAAAACCCCCCAAAACAAACTGGTGACATTCAATCAATACCGAACGGACATGGGTGTTCTTTCAGGGTGACCCCTACCTTCAGCTCAACGCAAACCTCAAAGGAAACTCGTACATAATTCACTGCTAAAAATTCAGTTCTCTGTGTCGTTTTAGTAATAACTGACTCATCTTGCTACCGTCTACCTTTATAAGAGCTAGATCAGACCGAAAATGGAGTCCTGTTGTTATACATGGGCAGGAGATGCCCATATATTCACTTTCAAGTCTCGATAGAGTCCGTTACGTGACCGCCTCATTGTTGATTATGAATTATATCCCACAATACAACCCCTTTCCCACAGACGAAAAGACACAAGCCTCACGCTGCTCTATCACTATTTCTGTTGAAAGTGTTCATACGAACTACATTCCTTGGTTCCACCAGTTCAAACGTTAACGGCTAAGATCCACAATGCCACACACATTGTACCAAACCATTCTCATTCGCTTCGTATCCCATTAGTGATATGTAAATTCCACCCCAGCAACTTCCTCCCACGAACCGCTGCTTTACTGAAGCCGATTCCCTAGTGGATGCTTCCTCGATCATTACAATGTTAACCTGTTCAAGTCTACAGTAAAACCATTATTTTCTCTATATGCTCCCCATAAACTATACCTCTTACTCTGTAACACTCTACATTGAGCTGCTCTTGGGCCTTGTACAAAAAAGAAATTATAAAAAAATGCCGAACATTAAGAAATAATATAAAAGGGGAAAAAAATGAAAAATATTTCTAAGTCTAACTAAATTCGCGTCGCCCTTGCAATTAACTTTAAGAACAGATTGACGCCAATCAATTACAAGACAGTTGGCATGAAAACGGAAATGTAAGGGGTTAATATTCACCATACCAACCTTTGACACAGCCACGTGGTTACTATAGTAAGAAAAAGGCGGGAAAATGAGGTAATTGAACGGAATCGTGGAAGGGTTTGGTATGATTAACATTTGTTGGAGTTGTGAGGTTAATGCCAATCTGGAAAAAATATTCCGAAGAATGTGACGATGTCTTAGAATTAAAGGGTATGTCTTAAAGGGTCAGTGCCAAATAAAACAATCAGTAGTGACGAGAGACGAGAGAGAAGGAAAAAGAGAGTATGAAGTAAACAGAAGTATGAAGAATTTGAAGAGAAAATAAGTTGGCAAGAAGAAGAAGATGAAGAAGAAAAAGAAGAGGAAAGTGGTTAGTTGAAAGAAGAAAAAGAAGAGGAAAGTGGTTAGTTGAAATAAAAAGAGGAAGTAGAAGAAGAAAATACTGATCCCCTAAACATTATGAACGTATTAAAATACACTTTACAGTAAAAATACCAGCAATATACCTTCATATAAAAATATTACCAACAATACATCAATTGGAATGAAATGACTATTTCATGAAATCAACTCTATTCCAAAATACAATTACACTTTATAGTAAAAATACTAGCAATACACCTTAATAATTTGTAGGTTAATGCACCTTTAAAATTTTGTTAGCGAAGGGATTTCGCCATTTTATATCATTAACTTTACTAATCTACATTTTGTATGAATGATTCATTGTAATATAAATTGAACTGCAATATATATATATATATATATATATATATATATATATATATATATATATATATATATATATAAAATGACAATAGGAAAACTGTAGTTATTGCTGACGCGTTTCGTCCAATGTGGACTTTCTCAAAGCAAAAAACGAAATGAATTTAATTAAAGAAGGTAACTAATAATAACAAAAAACGAAATGTTCTTAGCAACAGGAGGAATGTAGAGAATGTTCATATATATATATATAAATATATATATATATTTATATATATATATATATATATATATGAAATTTCTCCGATTTAATAAAAGACAATATTTATGAATAAAAAATGGTAATTGCTGGTCAGCAATTACCAGTTTTCCTATTGTCATTTTTATTCATAAATATATATATATATATATATGGGATTTTCTAGTAGTAATAATTCTCTCGAACATGTTTGGTTAAATAATATGGACGAGATCTATCAGTTTCCTTATTTAATTTTTCAAATTTCAAATTTGCTTTCTGCTATCGGTAAATATGCCAGAGTTCGTATTTATTTTAATTTTATATTATTTTCCTCCCGAGTACTTTCGGATGTTGCTACATTCGTTTTCAAGGATTGTTCTCTGCACAACTTTTTTAGTTAGATGGAATCAATTTTAATTCATCAAGGCGACGCCATATAAACGACCAAACTGAATATTTTATGTTTTTGCGTGCGTGTGTTTTCTTTTAAGGCACACTTCAATATGTGGTGCCTTATAGAGATAGATATCTTATTTAATGTTTGCTACTTCTCTTGTATTACAGCAGCCTCCAAAATTTGGAGCCGTTCTTTGTACTATGTCCTATATAAAATGTTGGTGTTATCAACTAAAATTTGTCTTATGTTAAGACCATTTTGCTTTTTTTGTCATATGTTTACCGATATGCGCGTGAATTGAAGTAAATTTTGACAAACTAGGCCCAAACCAGTCTAAATTAGACCAACTCAACAGATATCTGGATTAGATTGAAGGAACACCTTGGTCGGGCTGAGACCTTTCAGTGACTTTTAATTTATGCAGGGTGCGACAGGCATTTGAGAACAAATTTTAATTTGCTGTAACCATATTATTTAATCGAGAAAACGATATTTTTTACGTAATTCAGGGCACATTTATACATACACAAAACCTAAATCTATCCATTATAACCAACTACATCCACATCCTGGCTAGAACAATGGACTGCATCCAGCGACGGGGCCTCTGATCGGGTGGTTTTGAGAAGCATAGAGCCGACTCTTGATTGCCAGTGTTCCCAGATCCGCCCTGGCCCGGGGTGGTGGCACCTGTTCGAGTCCCAGCTATGGGCATGTGTTTGACCTCCGGACTGAGGTCGAAACGCTTTGAAAGTGTAAAAATAGGTTTTAATACTAGCAATTGTTTTTGGAGAGTGGGGGATTGCCAACAATGGATTTTTGAAGAAAAGATATTTACCAGTATCTGTCTATATTTCTGAGATGAGGTATTATGTACACTATTTACATTATTCGGACTATTGTCCACATCTTTGTCGCCATAATTATCGCGACTTTTCGGCTGTTGTACGCTCCGGCCTTCTTCGGGTGGTTGGAATGTCAAACTGAGCCCTTTATTTCGCTCACTGGGGTAGACTGTTCTAGTTCCAGGTGCCATGTTTAATGGATGTCAGTTATCTCCTGTTAATTCTCCTCTCCAAGTTCTCCACTGCCTTCACCAAGTATTGAACTCAAACTCTTTGGGTCTTGTCACTGGATCTAACTAACGCCTTTATCCACTGTGCCATGTGTCTTTGAGGACTTCTGTGTATGAATTTCTGGGTATTCTTATAAACCTAATATCTTCAGCAACCACTTTTTACTAGAGCTCATATTGCAATTTTTGTTGTTATTATCGCTTTTCTCTGGCATTCCTTAATTACTGGTTCCCATATTGTATTCATTTCTATGCTTGGTCAGCTCAGGAAATAAAGGGTTCAGTTCGACATTCTAACCACGAGAAGAAGGCCGAAGTGTACAACGGCCGAAACGTTGTAATAGATATGGCAACAAAGATAAGGACAATAGTCCGAATAATGTAAATAGTGTAGATTTTTACCAGCAATGCATTTTGGGAAAGAATATTGTATATTTTTGGAAAGATGAATTGACAGCAGTGCATTTTTGAAAACAAAAATGTTACCAGCCCTAAAAATCTTGTCGGCATAAATAACCCATTGAGGTTGATATACCGTAAAACAAAGCAAACCAAACACAAAGCAATATAACCGGCATCAATTTAAACTACACCTTCGAAGTGATTTCTGAAACAATGACTTCACGACCGCGCAACTGGGTGGATACTTTCCGAATAGATTTATATAATCATTAAGTCATTCGAAAAGTTAAATTGCCCCATGCTGATTTATACCTTTGTTCATCAAATTTTTCCGTTCCTTAATTCCGTAAAATCCACCGCAAGTGTCAGTAGTAATTTAATATATCTTAAATTTACCATAATCCAAAAGAGCAATTATAAATTCCTTCTGAGTCGGAAACCCTACTATCTGGTGGCTTGTGTTGGGGCTACGCGAGTCGGGGTGGGGGTCCTAAATTGTCATGGTCACCTGACCATGTACGTTAAATGTTAAAGGTAATTTTATAAAAATTAACGTCGTGCCTAGAGAATATGTCCGTTATAAACTAATATCAAAATTCAATTTGGTATCTCTGGAGATGAAAACATTAATAACACATCGGTCGACAGAGAACAGCAGGCGCTAATCATTTCAACACTTTTGATGATAGACTTGTGTGAGAATATATGCAAAACAACGATAATCCGTAAACAGATAATCCATAAACGGATAATCAGGTAGCAAGAGAAATTTTACTCTTTTTACATACAGTGACAATTAAAAACAAACTTCAAAATCATCATAATCTCCCGAAACGAAAGAGTAAGATTATCAGAGTAAAATTCATTAACTGCTTCAAAATTTCTAAACGTATATATATATATATATATATATATATATATATATATATATATATATATATATATATATATTGAGCACTATTTTGTAAAAAATAAAATATCTATAAGAACACCGGATTATGTATCTTGCTGTTCTTTTTCTTTTATTTATATATATATATATATATATATATATATATATATATATATATATATATATATATGTATGTATGTATGTATGTATGTATGTATGTATTTATGACGCCCATGGCTAAGATACAAAGACAAGCTGAAGAGCAACTTGTTAGCTGTCAATATACCATATAACACCCTTGAGCGCTTAGCCTTGGAGCGGGTGAACGAAGAATGGAGATCAACGTGTTTTTACGAGACTCAGCATTTTCAATTTGCTTGTATGAATCATCTAAAAGAAGCGAGAACAAGATCTAAAAGGTCAGCCAATCTAACAGGGATCTCATCTCACAATCTTCCCTCTTGTGGCCTCCTTTGTAAATCACTTGCGGGTCTCAAGTGCCACTTAAGATTATCACACAAAAATTCCATAACTGAATCAATTACGCTGTCAGATCCTCATACGTCGAAACCGACAGGAGTGTCCATTATATATATATATATATATATATATATATATATATATATATATATATATATATATTTTTTATTTGATATTAAAACATGTTAAAAATCGCTACACAATGAGAAATTATGTTTCGACACTACAAATGTTCCTCCTTGACGACTCACTCGCCAGTAGTTTAACAACACATTTATAGTGTCGAAACAAAATTATAATCACTTCTATTATTTACACTATTCGGACTGTTATCCTCATCTACATTGGCATATTCAGTTTCGCCCGTTGTACGCTCCGGCCTTCTTCGAATACAAAAAAAAATGGTTGCTGAGACAGTAGGTTTATAAGTCCCAGAAATTCATACACAGTTGTCCTCAAGGACATATGGCCAAGTGGTTAAAGACGTTGGTTAGTGACTAGATACAAAGAGCTGTAAGTTCAATACCAGTAATCGTAGTGGTGAACCAAAAGACTGGGAGAGTTGTGTTAAAGGGAAATAAATTTGACACCCGGAAGAAGCTTTGAACTCGAAAAATTCCTATCACCTGAAGAATAATGTAAATAATACAAGTAATCATAATACCTCATCTCAGAGATATAGACAGATAATTGTAATCGTGTAGCGATTTTTAACCTGTTTTAATATTCTAAAATAAATAATAATTAGCTCTACTCTGTATTGAGCCCTCTTTGAAATTAAATGTTACGTACAGTGGCATTATACTCCATTTGTTCCCATTTTACCTTTTTTAAGCGCTTCACACCCAAGCAAGCCACTAGCACGCAAGGGGTTACAGAGAGTTGGAGCGAGAGCAAATAGAAGTGATAGAGGAAAGGATGAAGAGAAGGATAATGGAATAGATCAAGACATCTGGGGATGTCGATTGACATTACATTTGAATAATTGGAGATTACAGCTATCAGGGAAACAGGGAAAGGGGAGGGAGTTCCACAGGCGAGAGGTGCGAGACATGAAGCTATTGAAGTAAAAGAGACGGCTAAATTTAACAGTTTCGACAGTGAAAGGGTGAGAACGAGAAGCCATCCTGGTTGAACGGTTAAATTCATGAAGTCTGGGAACCAGCGAAAGTAGCTCATCGGAGCAGTTACCGTGAAAGTATTTGTAAAAAAGACAGAGGGAGGCAACGGCACGTCTTTGAGAGAGCGACTGCAGAAGAGATGCCAGATCAGGACCTATCACATTGCATATATATATATATATATATATATACATACACCATTTCTTCTCATTTTATCTATATATATATATACACACCACTTGTTCTCGTTTTACCTATATAAATATATATATATATATATACACACACTCCATTTGTTCTCATTTTACCTATATATATATATATGTGAAAAGTGTATATAAATATAAATAAATATATATATGTATAATTATTTATATATTATATGCGCGGTACTTATTAGAAAGCGCTCAATATCAGAGATAGAGCTAACATATTTGGTTGGATAGATGTGAGTTTGTGACCCTGGGTTTCACGCTTTAGCGGTTTGTCTGACGATCGCTAAAGCGTGAAACCCAGGGTCACAAACTCACATCTATCCAATATATATATATATATATATATAGATAAATATATATATATATATATATATATGTGTGTGTGTGTGTGTGTGTGTGTGTGTGTGTGTGTGTGTGTGTGTGTGTATTTATATGTACAGTTGATTTTGCTTCTCTCATTTCCTCCCCATGTGTCTCAATTAGCATATCACTAAAGTTTAACATATTCTTTAGATTATAAATCTAAGGAAATTTTAAATAATTCGAAATATGAAATGTCCTAAATAATTCTATAAATTACACCCAGTGATGCCTTAACCAAAGAAAAAAAAAATCAGATATGGCCAAAATATCAGGAACTATTTTCATTTTCGTCAAAGTTTATCACTCTGACATTGGGTTTTTTGACTTTCTGAGAATGATTTATACAAAAGGCATAAAAAATAGAAGATTCTGACAATATACCCGATTTCCTTCGTGGATTTATTGATGTGTTTATTGTTCTATGGAAGGTGGGGCTTGAAGTAATTTACAATGAATATCATTTAAATAAGTCTTTCGGAATGTTATCGTCTGAGCGTAGAATTTTTTCTTTCTTTCATTTTATTTTGTTTACTGTTTGGCGCATGCGTTAGTTTACCCAGCGTTTGTATCGGATTTATTTATTCAGATACTTTTATTTATATTTGGTTATTTGTTTTAAACTTTTTATGTATATTATAGCAGGATTTTTTTTTGTTTTGTAAATGATGAAGACGTATTTACATTTTTCTTGTCTTCATCTATTTTATTTATATATTTCAGTGTTTTTCCAATCCACACATGTCCCCTCCTACTCCTACTCCTCCTCCTTTTTCTTCTTCTTCCTTTTCTTCTTCTTTTTCTTCTTCTTCTTCTTCTCCTCCTCCTCCTCCTTCTTCTTCTTCTTCTTCTTCTTCTTCTCACACCAGTTCTTCTCCGATCACCGAACTTAAGCATCGCCGAGCCTGATCAGTACCAAGATGGGTGACCGCTTGGGAATACCAAGTACTGTAAGCGGACGGTGAAAGCGATAACAGCTCGGAATTTAAAATCGGAAAATCGAGTTCTAATTCCAGTTGGGTTCATTATATTCACTTACGCGAAAATACCCTTGGGAAAAGGTTTGAATCTACCTCTTCTCTCCCCAGATATGGGTTAATTAGTAGGACTTGCATCAATGAATTATTATCATCTCCAAAAACAAATCTTACACTCTAAAAAATATTTTCTGGCTTTAAATAACCGGCAAAGGGTTGATAAACCGTAAAAAACGAATCAATCCATCAATAAAACCATGTATCTAAAGTCATTCAAGATAGTGGTTTCCTGAATAGGTTGTTTGATAAGAATGGAAGAGTAAGAAGTGATGATGATAACGATATGGAGGATATGTCACGGTTGAACCATGTCTTGAAGAGGTTAAGATTGTAGTGACAGCGGAAGCATTCACGAGGGAGTCTGTTGCACAAAGCAGCGGTTCTTGGGAAAAGGCTGTGCGACTAGGATGTCCTTCCTTCTCACTCGCTTGACTTTTCTGTAGAACTTGTATCAGTAAATTATTATTATCTATGAAAACTTTATGCAATCTAAAAATATTTTCTGGCTTTAAATAAAGGGTTGATAAGCCGTAAAAAACAAACTGCTGTAACCTAGAAAATGTTAGTGAATGAGGAATAATCAAAACGGAGGTTGGAAATGTAATGGTAATCTTTATAACATCAGCCAAATACAATACTCGCTAGCGGCGTGATGTAGGTAAACCACTGCTAGTGAGGGACTACTTAACATATTACCCACACTTACAATAGTGTCTAACGTATTTATGAGGATTGGGACATACCCGTTAGTGTTCATAGTTACGGTATATAACAGTGTCAGAAAGAAAGAAAGAAAGAAAGAAAGAAAGAAAGAAAGAATGGGTGTGAAAAAGAAAGAAAGAAAGAAAGAAAGAAAGAAAGAAAGAAAGAAAGAAAGAAAGAAAAGAAAAAAAATGGGTGTAAGAAAGAAAGAAAGAAAGAAAGAAAGAAAGAAAGAAAGAAAGAAACGGTTGTCTGTTGTAATCTAGGAAGGTTTACTGAATGAGGAATTACCAAAACGGAGGTTGGAAATGAAATGGTAATCTTTATAACATCAACAAAATACAATACTCGCCAGCGGCGTGAAGTGGGTAAACCACTGCTAGTGGGGGACTACTTAGACATCATATTAGTCCCACTTACAATAGTATCCAACGTCTTTATGAGGATTACAACAAAACCATTAGTATTCATAGGTATGGTATATAACACAAACCATACCAATATTCTTCTTTTTCCCATATATTACTGTCTGTCCATATCGAGTTAGCTCCACAACGTTCTTGTCGAAGTCATTACCGATCTTTTTTTCTGAATATCTTTCTCTGGCAATTTTTCGATATGTCACCATTTTCTTCTTCTCGTTCTCTTTCTCTCTCTCTCTCTCTCTCTCTCTCTCTTTCGCGCGAGCGCTCGCTCTCTTTCTCTGTCTGTCTGTCTGTCTGTCTCTCTCTCTCTCTCTCTCTCTCTCTCTTCACGTCTTAATTTTTCTCTATATACCTCTTTATGTTTTTATTTTCTCTCAACCTCGCTCAGTCTCTCTCTTCATTTCCCTTTTCTCCCTTTCTCACTTTAGTCTTTCTCTTTCTTCCATTCTCTGTTCGTCTCCACCTCTCTCTCTCTCTCTCTCTTTCTCTCTTCCTCAGTGTCTGAATGATCTTTTTACTTTTCTCATTTTTATTACTTTTTTTTCTTTTATCCTTTTCATAGAAGTCCTTGAGAATAATTGCCTATTTTAATCTCTGCAACCGTCTTTGTCTTGAGATAAGCATTCCTTTTTAGTGTCGGCTGTCCGAATTGTCATCACAGATAAAAAAAAAATATGACTGGAACTTCCGGAATCTTTGACTGGGAAATGACCTGCCGCTTATTGACCTTTGTTTTGTTTTGTTTTTTAGAGACCAGGGTGCATTTTTGTTTTGTCTTGAAAAAGTCTCTTAGATTAACATCGCCACCTTCAATTCCATTACCTGGGAAATGGTTAGGGTCATGGTAAGCTTTCACTGACCAGTGTATTGGGATACTTTTATGTGCCTTTCCCGCAAGGAAGAAATATATACATATACATATGCAAACACATATACGCTCATAAACTCACAGCCACAAAAATGGTTGGTATTTTCCCCAGAAAACGATGATCACAGAAACTCTATCTTATAGTAAACTTTCTCTAACCTGCACGTAGTTCAAACGCCAGATTATACGCTCTCTCCCATAAACTGTAACTAATGCCCGCTCAGCATGTAGTATAAAGCACATTTTGGCTCTCGGTTATCGAAAAAACAGGAAATATGCCTGAGCAAGTCGTCTGCAACAGGGATTATCTAGTCACCTTAGCAAACAGACATACTTGAAAACGAGTGACCAGTCATATATCTAGTCTGGTAAAAAGCTAATAAAATAGAACTTTCAACCGGACCTAGATTACACCGATCGCATCGCCTGTAGAGTATTAAGAACTCCAAAGGAACCACCACCATGCTGGATACTTGCAAACCTTTCAAATGTTTAACTATGTGTAGAGTTGCAGCTCAGACCAGGTCCATTTTCAGAGTGCGGGTTTTCCACTCAAAGGCTTGTGGCTTAAAAATAGCTCTACCACCAGAAAGTTACCGACGAAATAAAACCATGAACCGATTGTAGCATTATCAAATTTGATTCGGTTGTAACCTTATGTTGCAGACGAGCAAGGCAGAGATGAAGCGGAGGTTTGGGTGTCGAACAGTTTAACGAGCGTGCTTTCCTTTTCGCGTCGCAGCGACCGGTCCCTCGTCCCTTTCTGACCGTTCTCTGTGTACCCCTCCGTTTTCGGTGCTAGTAACCACTGTCTTATACAGACTGTGTTCTTTGACTTGTCACCTTTATCTAACAAGAAAGTAATTTATCATCAGTTAAAGTTCTGGCTTCACTGAGCGACCTACTTTGTCAGCATCGTTCGACATGTTTCTTGTCATGTCCACTTCACTTAGCTGACAATCATCAGGACAATAACTTTCTGAAACAATTTCAGTAAGATCTTTCAAATGTTTACCAGAATATCCACTGACACTAATAACGCTACATATAGGCGCAAGTATAAAACCAAAGTACTCGTGTATAATATCGTAACAGGGAGTTGGTTGTATGTGGTGCTGTAAGCACCAGGAGTTGCGTCTTCTTCCATAATGGGCTGTTGAGAGAAGACCTTCTACTAGGTAGCGCTAACTATTTGCATATGAACGATAGTGGGTAGGTATTAGCCAATAGTCAGCGTGGGTCTGTGACTGGTAGAGCTTTTAACACCAGTTCTTTTCTCAGTCAAGAGAAGCGCTCTCGACGTAGAGAAGCTCTGCTTGTCGGCTCTCTGCCTCCGGGCGGAGATGAACCCAGACAAGGCTACGCCGTAGAGCATAGTCTCGTCTAGGGAGGTGCCCGATGCCGTGTATTTTTGCCCGAGCTCACGGGCTAGGATTCCCCCACATGAAAATTGGCCTTGTCGGGAGGTGGGTAAATACCAAAGCGCTCTCAACGTGCTGAAGTTCGAAAACCAGACCAAAAAAGACGAACACAAATATAATTTTTTCTTATAGGTGAACGTATATGGCTGGACAATGTTAACCGTAGAATCAAGTATAAACACGCCCAATGTTTGCCGATAAAGGCGATTACAGATACGACAAATGCTTACCTATAGTTTCTAGTATAAACATGGATAATGATTGACCATGAACGCGTGTAAAAGAATGATTATTTTTTGCCTATAGAATCAAGTATAGCCTAACCAAATTTTCCTTGAGATTCAAGTATAAAAACATACAATGTTTTACTATAAACTCAATATTTGCCTATAATCTTAAGTAAAAAATTGACCTATGATTACTTATAAACACAAGAAACCAAAACACGTCTCGTCATGTAAAACTACAACAATTAGGCAAAATCTGTTCTTTTCAGGGAAAATATGTTTCTAAGCCGTACAACTAAAAATTTCAAAGAAATTACACATCTGCAAAGTGTAACAGAGAATCGAGTCATCCCGATAAATGACTTCGGGCTTTAATCGGAAATATGATCCCGTTCTCCTATGGCTGCTAACACATTTTATAGGGCTAACCCGATTCTTTGTTACACTCCCCACTGATCTCCAGATCACAGCCTCTACCCTACATGAGATCAATGCTCTGCCGCAAGCGACACCGATGATTCACCTACGAGCGATGGGGAGTTGGAAATAGATTTCCCGGATTTTCGATGCGCCTCCTGCCGCTGTGGGGAGGGATAGCGACAACACTGAGGATGAAGTACCTCCCCCACGTAGTGACAACAATGGGGACGAAGTACCACCCATGCAAAGAAGCACCATGAGGAAACGCCCGGAAATCAGGTGTGGGGTGTAACAGAGAATCGTGTCAGCCGGTTAGAAGACTTCGAGCGCTAATTGCGAGTACAAAGAAATTGACTTTGAGGCGAGAACAAACTGCAAATTGAACATGTTTACGCCATTTTAGATCAAGAAATTAGGCAAATGTTCATTAAATCTTCTACCAAAGGTTTGCTTCCTTTCATTTTCACCTTGGTCCAAAAAACTACAAGAGAAGACCGAGATCTAACACATTCAATCTCTCTCACCCTCTCTCTCTCTCTCTCTTGCTCTCTCTCTATCTCTTTCTTTCTCGATGCTTTTCTGACTCTTTCTCTCTCTTTCTCTTTCTCTCTCTCTCTCTCTCTCTTTCTCGTTACATATCACTTTCTGGCTCTCTCTTTCCGTCTCTCCCTTTCCGTCTCGTTCTCTCTCTCTCTCTCTCTCTCTCTCTCTTTTTCTCGCGAGCGCGCTATTTTTCTCTTTCTCTCATTCTCTTCCTCTTCCTGTCTATTTCATTGTTTCTCTCTTTTTCTCTTTCTGTCTCTCTTTGTCTATGTTTCTATTCTTTCTCACTTTCTCTCTCTCTCTCTCATTACCTGTCTCTTTCTGTCTCCGTATCTCTTTCTGTCTCTCTCTCTCTCCTCTTTCTCTTAATCTCTTCCTTTTTTTTTCTATTTCTTTCTTTCTCTCTTTTTTTATATTTCTGTCTCTCTTTCCCTCTGTTTCTCTTTTCTCTCCCCCAGCCTTTCTCTCTCTCTCTTTCTCTCTCCCTTGTTACCTGTCTCTTTCTGTTTCCGTGTCTCTTTCTATCTTTCTCTTTCTGCCTCTCTCTCTCCTCCCCCTCTCTCTCTCTCTGTCACACACACACACACATACACACACACACTATTTCTCTTTCTGTCATTCTCTTCCTCTGTCTTTTTCTATTTCTTTGTTTCTCTCTTTTTCTCTTTCTGTCTCTTTATATCGCCGTCTCTCTTTACGTCCCTCCCATCTTTCTTTTTCTGTACGATGTCTTTTCAGGACGTGGGTGATCATGCTTCTCTACACGTTCATTGATTTCATTGCGCTAATGCTACGTCCCCCAAAAAATAATATAGCAAAATTTCCTCCATTTAATTGATAAACACTTCCCCGAAATGAAAGGAATCCTTTCATTTGGTTGTTGGAATTGTTACCTGATGATCCGGAGTCCTTTAAAAAGGATTTTGGTGAAATAAATTATTGTAATGGTACCTTAAAGTGGTCTGTTTTTCATTAAATATATATATATATATATATATATATATATATATAAACATCAATAAACCTTTTTCCTTCAATTCTGAAATATTGTCAAATATTCCATTCAGATTTCTTCTTCCTGCCTGCCTTCTTTTCTCACTCTTTGCCGCGTCTTGTGGGGGTTGCCTTGGCATGCCAAGCTGATCGTGAGACGTACCTACCCAGCTTCCTCCAGATATCCTGGTTGAAGGCCGGGGAGGTATTCATTCATGCCAACAGCGTCTTGAGCAAATGGAACTGGCGGAGATCATCTCTCCCCCAGTTCAAATCACACCCGATGTCCTCCAATTTGAAGGCTTGGTCACTTAGCCATGGATCCATCTGCATAACACAGATGGTTTCTTTTTCTATTTGCCGCATTCTTTCAACATGTAAGCGATCATGGCTCTCCGCAACTTCCTGTCCTACGTAGATCTTAATAATTTTTTTTGTCTCTTAAATCTTGTTCCACCATCGATTTACTCAAGATTCTTCCTTTTTTTTTTTTTTTTTTACTTTTTTACAGTCGAAAATTTTTTTCATGTCGTCGTTATTGTTTTAAATAATTTCTGAAATAATTCCATTTTTTTTTTTAAGATACTGACAGTCAGCTTTTTCAGGACAACATGAACCTCATCAGATTGCTTAACCTTCGCAGTTTCAATGACTTGGTGCGAGAACAAGGCTACACCAAAAGAGGTATCGGGGCTTGCATCAACCGCTGTCTCAGACTCGGGCAACTCAACTTTATTCGTTGCAAAGTTATGTGCGAATGGTGAGTAATACGGCCTTGAGTCGTAGTCAACTGCTAAGATCACACGGCCTTGGATGGCCGTGTGATCTCAGCAGATCAGACATAAAACGTTTCAGTTCCATTCCAATCGATGATTTATATTAACCTTTTACATTTTCAGTAAAATTATCGCCAGCATTTTCTTTTTATATCATTTACATTAATTCCTGTCCACAATTGTTGTAGCATACCTACGGACGATAATGGATATGTCCCCATTAATATAAATATAGTAGTAAATACTGTATGTTGGTCTGCAGTCGGAGATTCGTCTCTAGGTGTGCTAGTAGAACTCTCTGTCTCCGGACAGAGGGAATTTCCAGACGATACTCTGGCCTTCGACATAGCCTCGGCTCGGGAATCAGCTACCCGATCCCGTTTTATACGGGATCTACGCGGAATTTTTGGATACCCCATGTTAGATTCGGCCTTGTGCCACATCTGACCTCCTGAGGCAGTTGGTAGATAGCCTCCAGTTGAAGATTAGTCTCCAGCTGTGTTAGTCAAACTCTCTGCTTCCGGGCAGAAAGGATCCCCACCCAGACAAGTCTATGTCAAAGGGCAGAGTCTCGTCTCGGGAAACGCGGTCTACGGGGAATTTTTGGCCGAGCATTAAATTCGGCCTTGTGCCACATCTGACCGCATGAGGATGTTGGTAGATATCATGCAGCTGGAGATTCATTGTGGAATTCACTTGACTCACTTCTAACAGTTGACTACGTCTTCTACGCGCCGCTTGCGAATCTTATATGTTGTTCTTGTCCTAAGTATTATCATTCATTACCAACCTTAGTGTGATTATTCTATTCAGTAACCTTCCCTAGGTTACAACAACTGTCAATCAGTTTTTTGTCCTGTTTTCCAATACATTTGTATAATGAAAACATTAATAACACTTTAATTTAGTGCAGACCACTTCAAGTCATCTTATTCTTAGTAAAAGCTTTTGCTATACATTATATAATAAAATTCGCGAGCAATACGTATTTCATTTTTATACAGGGTGTATCAAAAATTATTTTACATAATTTGGGGATGGCTTCCTCCCACCAAAACAAGGACAAAAGTCTATATAAAGATATATCCGCAAATCGTTTGTTTTTGAATTGTTAAGTTTAAAGATTTACGGTAGACGCTGTTAAATGTACAATCAAGGATACAATCCGATATTTGTATAAACTTCAAAAAGAAGGAACAGTAATGATGATGATCCCTCTTCCTATTGTGACCTCCTAATTCAGAGGTCACAACAAGAAGAGGGATCATCATTTCACCTTAGAGCTAAAGAGCTAAAGGGGCCGAGTTCCTGACACATTAAACGTTGAAGACGGACGAGCTACAAATGTACACGAATGGCAAATGTAACATAGTCTACATAGAAACACAGCGCCATCGATGGTATTCCATTAGTAAGGAGGAAGTTCCACTCGGGCAGCTTCTTCCCAACAACTACTGATTTGTGGAACAGACGCCCGGCAGGATGTTTTCCCAATCATTACAATCTTCACCTCTTCAAGTCTAGGGTTAACCGTTATCTTTCCTACATAAACCCATGAACTTCACTTCTTGACTTTTATTCGCTTGTTACTGCGCAATAACTCTCTACTTAGAGTGGCTCTTGGGCCTTCTATTTGGTGAACATTAGTATAAAAAATATATTCAATTTGTTAAAACAGAAACAAGCCTATCTGTGAAAATTAGCCGGCTTGGTAAACATCTGTTACCCTTCTTTTTTTTTTTTTTTTTTTTTTTCAAAACCGTAACACTTTTTTTTTTTTTTGAAAAGTTAGCTGATTTTTTTTATATCAGAGTTTCTCCTTCTTCTAGGTCAGTTGCCAACAAGGCTATAGGACACAGTGCGTCCTGCTTTTTATCCATAGCTGAAGTGAAAATAATGAACTTGAGTGGAATTCGAACTCGGCACTACTAATTCTTCAAACCGAGTCGCTATCCACTACCGAAATACAAAAAAAGACCTACCAGTTCAACAATAAAAGTCAATACTATTAATATATATATAACAAATTATTATACTCAATACGAAAAGTACTTTTATTTGTTACATTGTATTTGAAAGGTATTTGAATGCTGACAATATGCCACATGATCATATTCTTTGACGAAATTATGGCAACAGAATTTTCAGAAAAAAAAATCTTTTAAAGACTATAAGAAAACACGCTTTAACTGTTATTTACAATTGAGAAAAAAATAGTAAAATATTATATAATGACACTCAAAAGTCTTTTAACATATTATGCCACAAAATCTATATACCGAGTGTAACAGCAAAATTGTCCAATTGTTAGATTTAGGTCTGAAACGTTGTATCTTAGAAATAATTAAAGATATCTTACTGAAATTCTCCGAATTTTTTATAACACTATTGGACTGTGCTTTGAGCAATAAGAATTTATAATTACTCTCTACGCTTAACAGAAGAATCGTGATGAAATCGATCATAAACGAAAATGACATGTTCATCATTAATTAATCATAGCTAAGGATCGGAAACTCACGAAATATTGAAATAATGTTCAATTATATATTTATTATTCCAGGACCATTTTCCAACTTATTCAAGATGAACCGCGACCTCTCTAATCTTTTAACTTTTTGTCCTGGAGTAACAAGGTACCTCACTCGTTTCACGAACGATTTCATTTTCAAGTTTTTTTTTTGTTTTTTTTTGCTGCATTTGGACTGTCATAGCTGAAACTCCTCTCTCACGTTCCAAACATCTTATGAATTGAGTTGGATCTTTTCGAATATATCTCTTTAGCTCTAAGGTGAAATGATGATCCCTCTTCCTGTTGTGACCTCCTGATTCAGTTTTCCCCTCTACTGTTCCCTCTTTTTTTAAAACTTATTCACCGTTCTCTTGATGGTTCTTGAATGGACTTTGAAAACGGAAGCTAGAGTATGAATGTTTGTGCCATTACTGAAGGCCCGAATGATCTTTTTCCTCTCACCATTGCTCACTTGGAAAGTCAGTAGGTCTAAAAAAAAACAATTTTAAACTGCTCTCGTTTTTAACCGAATAACTCATAGGATTTCTCAGCGAATCCTACGACAAATGGTGTCAAGTTGGCTAAACGTCTTATCTGAAACTTGGGAAAAAGAAACTCAATTAGTAAAGTGATATTTTTTAGATATTAAACATTTTGTAAGATGGATAATTATCCTGTTACACGGTTTGGACAATTTTGTTGTTACACACATTATATATGTCAAAATGAAGACACGAGAATAAATTTTTACTACATCGTTTAAAACCGAAATATAAAAACGAATATCTTGTAAAATATCCCTATGAAAACTGCTTTAGATACAATAAAAACTATGTATTATACAAGAAGGAGCGTTCGGTAGGCAAGGTCGAATTTACTGCTTATAAACTTCAATCTTGCATGAATCTCGTACATTCATAACCTTGCCTACCGAATGCTCCTTTGTGGCCGAGTCGGTTAAGGCACGTCAGCGTAAATGACGGTTCCCTATAGGATGCAGGTTCGAATCATGTCAAAGGACGAATATTTTCTATGAAAATTTCTCGGACATTCAGGCCGGTAAATGTTATTTAATACTGTTTATTATAAACAGAGCATTATACTTGTATCTATAAAAAAAAAAAGAACGTTAAACATAAAAATGTCTTTAATAAATAAATTGTCGGACTTTGTCCATTTCTTAATATATACATATACATATAAATATACATATAAATTCACAAATGTAAATATATAAATAAATAAAGACATAAATATATAAAGAAATAAATATGTAAATAATATATAAAGTTTATATGAACAAATTATATAAATAATAAACAAATTAACTAACTACGAATGTAGACATAAACTCAAGTAAATTTAGTATTAATCAACAACAAATAATTAAGTAATAAATAATGAGTAAAAGTTAAGAAACTACACCACAAAATAGCTACTAATAACCGCATTCACAATTATTCCTTTTCAATAATCTCTAGAATAATTTATGTATGTATATGCGGATGTTGACAATACATACATAAATGTATGTATGTGTACATACACATGTATATGTGTCTCCTCGTGTCTCCCGTATATGGGTGTGCGTCCGTGTGTGTGAGCGATTTGATCATTGTGTTTGGTCGCCCTGTGTGCATGTTGTGTGTTTTTTGTGTGTGGGGTTGCGATCTATTTAGTTCGGGTTTGAATTTGTCTATAAAGACAGTCGCGAGACCAGAAACACGTGTCGTAAAATTATGTAAAACAAAGCATAATATTTTTTCTAAATAGATCCACATTACAATCAAAAACGTTTGCGGCACCTCTCTTCTTTTTAATATACATACTTTTCTCTCGTTGGAACCACTACAACATATTTCTTTTAAATATATATATATATATATATATATATATATATATATATATATATATAGAGAGAGAGAGAGAGAGAGAGAGAGAGAGAGAAAGTGAAAGAGAGAGGGGAGAGAGAGAGAGAACACACCACTGAAAAATCAGCAATTTTGGCTTCAAAAACTATTCCAAAATTGAAGATGAAACAGAACTAATGCTTTTAATTTGATTATATGATTAAATTTGAAGTTTTTAGCTTCAGTTTTTGAAAAATGGTAATTCCTGTGTAGCGAAGAAACCATATTTTAAATCAGTTAATTTATAATATTTATGCTCTGTAAATTTACATAGAGCACGGTTTTTGCAATTTACATTGAGCAATGTATTTGCACTTATTCTGACAAAAAAAATTAAGCACTTAACTATAAATGATACGATTGCAGCATAATTTGTTTTCGTCAATAAAACCGCCACCTGCCTTAATTATGCCTTTAAACTTGTTCTAGATTATACTCATACACTTCGTAGGCAGCCATCATTTTATATATATAATTTCTACTAAATTAATGGATTATTTGTAATCTGGCATTATATATATATATATATATATATATATATATATATATATATATATATATATATATATATTGGATTATTTGTATCTGGCATTATATATATATATATATATATATATACGATAATAAGTCAAGAAAATTTTTAAAAATACATCTCTGTTATAATTTATTTCCCAAATAAATTTATATATTCAACTTTTATATTTAAAGTTTTTTTTAGAAATGGAATCAATCTGTCCAGACAGAGAGAAAAAAGGAAGAAATGAAAAAAAGAAAAAGAAAGAATTTTTTTATAAAAATGAAAAAAAGAAAAAGAAAGAATTTTTTTATAAAAAAAATTCTTTCTTTTTCTTTTTTTCATTTCTTCCTTTTTTCTCCCTGTCTGGACAGATTGATTCCATTTCTAAAAAAAAATAATAAAAACGAAGGCACAAAAATAAAAATCTCAATACTGTTTTTTTTTTTTTTCAAATGTACGGAAGGGAGAAAGAGACAGAGAGAAGGAAAGGGAGAGAGAGGGGAAGAGAGGAAGAGAGAATGAAAGAATAGAAAGTAAAGAGGGAAGAAATAAATTATGAGCCAAATTATGAGATAGATTTTTAAAGATTTTCTTGAATTATTATTTGTTACTTACATTATGCTCACTTTGGATTAATGTCCTCCTTGGAATTTTCCCTACCAATTACCAATTGGTATTTTACACAAACACACACACACACACACACACACATATATATATATATATGCGATGGCCGGTAATTGGTTTCCGATCACCCTTGTTTACTAAGGAGACTAACCAATCCCTACTGCAGACATCGTTAACACCGGTCGCAGCTGTAGTTTATACGTACTTATACTGAGTGGACCTTAATTACAATTTCTGGGTAAAAGTGAATTTTTGGTCGTAATCAGCAGCTTCAACAAGGCCGGTACGCTCCAACAACGAGTTGTGCTATCATTAAGGAACAAAATGTATATTTATTATTATTAATAGTCTTTTGGTCTGTTATTATGCATCACCAGCACTTCATATGCCATAGCTTATATATATATACATCGGGTCCCGCAAGCCTTCTTTGTGCAAACAACGTGAGTGTTTGCTGGGACTCGCTGTCATCTGCCTCTAGTTCCTTCTTGCATATATACAGGTATATATGTACATATATGTATTTTTTTCCACCTATTCTGATTGTACCTTCTCTGTTTTAATTTTGAATCTCCCGTGGAAGCCTGAAGAGCGGGAGCGAAACCGGTTGCTTCCCCCCCCTTGTTGTTGAGTTTTTTTTTATTATTTAACATTGTTTTAATATGTCTTGTAATATTAAATTTTACACTTTTATTTCGATCATTAAATTTTGTACTTACAAAAATATCTTTAAATATATATATATATATATTATAAGTATTTTCTTTTTAAAAAAAAATATTTCTATGTTTCAAAACTGAAACTAAAATTGTAAATTTAATTATAAAAATTAAGTTTAAAATCCAGAGTTTAATTCCATTGTCAAGCGATTAACTTTCTAAAAACTTTACTTTATTTATAAGCGCAGATAATCTTAATATTTTTAGTTGTTAAAGTTAAGGAAAATTCATCTATTTTGATTCGGGGTGGTTGGGTTTTAATATCCCTTGACAGCTTATATATCAAAAATATTTTACTTACAAAGTCAGGTTAAATTTAGGTGACTGCTCATCGCTGTGTTGCGATAGAATCATATTTTTAAAAAAGAAAATAATTAGAATAATATGCGCTACTGTTTGTAACGAGTACTGTTTTTTTTAAATAAAAAATAATTGCTAATATTTTTTTGATTCGCCTTGCTAAAATTGGGGTGCGTCTTATACACCCGTGTGTCTTATATGCAGTCAAATACGTTACTTATTTTAATTCTTATTCTTACTGCTGATTTTTTAAAATATTTTTATTTATTTATTTATTTATTTTCGCTCGCAGACCCTGATCTTTGATGGCTTCGAGACAGAAACCCAAACATGGAGTTGACACAATTTGACGACATTCCACGCTCTTATGATGATAATACCGACTTACCCGGTGTTATTTCGACAAACAGGAAACAAATATCTCACTAAAAATGAAGAAGAAAAGAAGAAAAGAAAAAGCATCCAAGAAAAAGAAAATAATAATTACAGAGAAAACAAAAAAAAAATAAATAAAAAGGCATGAACAGCTAGAAAACCGCCACCCGCTCCCTTCATCCCTCCACCGCTATATCCCCGACCCCCGCACACACACACTTTTATCTGGACACTCTACCACGTCCCTTCATCATCAGAATGGTTATGGTCCCTTAACAACTAGGCACACTCACACGCTTACACACACGCACACACACACGCACACTCACAAGCTTACACACACACACACATATAAACAAGCAGTGATATACCAACAAAAAACTAGAAAAAGAAGCATAAGAACTGCTTACGTATCTAACTTATTAACAATGGAATTAATTAATGATTATGAATTATATAAGATGTAAATAAATATATAATTATTGGAAATAAAATATTGAGATATCTTGAGTTTTATTTATTATGATCGAAATATAAACCTATGCTTTGTTATTGTGCTTCCGCCATATTGCAGATGGTCCCCAACATCCCATCGTTCGACTGACACAATTTCAATGTTCCGTTCATATTCTTCTTTTGCTCATTATTCTCAATAATCAACGAATGAAAGTTTCAATTAAATTTGTTCAATTTTAACATAATTTACTTATATTTAAATTTATAATCAACTGCATTTTAACATTGAAATTGTCTACTCCAGTCATGGGGAACATTTTTCGAACAGTGGGGCGAATGAAGACGGACCGAACTATTTTTCATTACAGCAGCCATTTTCCCAACAAAGGAGCATGCGCATAAGCATCTGCCTCAGAAATGAAGAAAAGTTGATTTTTTTTTTCTTTAGAGAGAACATTCCCTCTATAATTAAAGAAAAATAATTCCTGATATAAAAATCACTGGTGACAGAGGTAACACACGCTGGTGTGTGGAATTTGTTTCTAATTTATTCATTTGACGACGAAAAAAACATTGTTTAAAAGAAGTATATTTAATTTCTAGAGAAAAATAATTATCATTAACGTTTCCCGTTTCTGAAGCAAAAGGTGTTTACACTTATGATCTTCCTTAGTGAAAATCGCCAATGGTTTAAAATTTGACAACATTACTTTCAACGAAATATTACCAAATTTAAGACACGTTGTACCTAATCTTTGCTTATGTATGTGGTTATGCATCAGTAAACAAGTGAGAACGAAGGAAACAAACAACATTTTAGTAACGTTATTTACCTCATGAAATTAGGCAGAAAAATTCAGAATGCCAATCGGGGCGCATGTGGCCCGGGAGCCACAGTTTGCCCATGAATGGTCTAGTCCAGTTTCTACATGTTTTTCTACAAATGTATACACACATGTCAAATACAAAGAACTTATAATTATTTTTTTTTAATTTCAATACAGTGAACGTCTTCAGTTCTCCAAAAAGTTAGTTCGCTTATTAAGTAGACAATTTACTTAATAAACCGAGCGAAGGCTTTGGCCAAACCAATATAATTCATAAAAAATAATTTTTATGCCCTATTTCTCCCCAATTCTTCTTTTAGGGTCTTTTCTGTTAATTCACCAAATAACGTGAAGTTACTTATCGCAAATATTAATTCACCCAAGAAATTATTAAATTAAAATCAAAGTTTTTTTTATTATTATTTTTTATTCATTTTTTTGCACTCTTTTGAAATTGATGAATTTCAAATAAAAATTTGTTTAACTTGCCTCGCAAAAACTTCAACCCTCAAAATAAAATAAAAAAAATTCAAAAATCAAGAAGATATTCACATTTTGTAAGTGCGGATGTTATTCGAGATACTTACAAGGATTTTTTTTTACAAATTATAAAAAGAAAAAAATATCTGTGTTTGGCTTGTTTATCGGTGTGAGCGCGAACGCAGACACCACACTTAGAAATAGCGCAACCGAGTCTCTGACATTCGGGGCAACCGCAATTGAAGGGCTTTGCTCTGGGGGAATTTGGTGTGAATTTTAGTAAATATAAATTCTTTTTATTTTGGGCTGAATTAACAGAAAAGACCCTTTCTTTTAACTATACTGAGCTTATAAAAATGGATAAAACTGATATATAAGATTGAATATATATATATATATATATATATATATATATATATATATATATATATATATATATATATTATATATATATTTTTTTCATGCAACAAAAACAGACTATCATTATTGTTTCGTCCGTGTATTGTTTGATATATTGAAATGTAATTGTCATCTTTGATAATGGCTTATGTAAGCCGAAAGCTTAGATAGGATTTAAACATGTATCAGTATGGTGATTTCCTTTCGTCTTTCAATGATAATGTTATTAAGCTGATCAAACAATATGAAAGGAACTTACTTAAAATAAATAGATAAAACTTGTCTATATTTTTTAATGAAACATGCATTAATGAATATATATATATATATATATATATATATATATATATCTATATATATATATATATATATATATATATATATATATATATATATATATATATATATATATATAAATTGTGTATTTGGGTAGTAAATCATGCAAGTTTCATTGAAAACGGCTGACATGGTGCAGTGATTTTAAATAATTTCTCATTTGTGCGTATTTTTTTTTCTTTTCAGGACATAAATTATATAAAAATTGTCCGAATGTTTTCCAAGCACCTTCGACTATACTTTTAGCTATTATCAAAGATGAATTATATTTTTCTTTTAACTGAATATAGACGATATTTTTATTTTAATTTCAAAACTATATTCGAAAAAAATCTCTCTTTAACTTTACTTATGAACTAAGCCAAAAAAAACCTCCCATTCTAGTGGAGTCTAGTGATAATACATTAAACACTTCGTTATATAAACACCAACAAATAAAACTCTTGATATATAAAACAGGTGTTAATAAAATTTTTCTTATGAAAGCGCACGAGAATTTATCCTTTCGTCCACTTTTCTTTAAAGAACTTAATAACGTGATCTAAACCATCTTATGGAATACGATATTTTTTTTCTTTCTACGTTAACCAATAGCAACATTGAACACAGAGAAAAAACAATAATATTAACATTTTCTACAAAAAACAAATGCGTAGTAACAATAAGCAAATCGAATCTTCACTTAGAAACATCAGAAAGAAATACATAACTCCAGTTGACAAAAACAATTAAATTATTTATTAAATTTTTTTTAAAACTGCTAACTTCATTGTCAAAAATAATAATTCATCTGCAAGATCCAAATTACAGAGAACCAATATTATTTACTAAAAGACATCTCCCTTAAGGAGGTGTGTTCCTGACCAATGCAAATTTTTAAATAATTATATTGGATATGCGACAACATACCTAACAAGAAGACTCACGCTACATTTCTCTGACCATAGCTCAATTACGTCTCATTTAAATACATATAGAGACATACCAAACTCTATCCGTAACATAATCGTTCATAATACAAATATAATAGCATCGTCCATATGTACAAAAAGGTTATAAAAATAATGGGAGCATTATTAATAAAAAAAGAAAAAGCCAACTGTCAATAATATCAACAATGAACACGACCACTATGTGCTGACCGTGTTTGGAAAATAAAACATACCTATAACTCTAGATATATACATAAAACAATCCACATATTCAGTTAAAAGTAAAATAAAATTCATCCTTGTTAATGGTTAAAAGCATATCGCACAATTTTCATATAATCTATGTCCTGAAAAAAAAAGATTATTCAAACACATGAGAAATTATGTAAAATTCAGCCACTGCACCGTGCCAATCGTTTTAAATGAAATTTGCACATATATATATATGTGTGTGTCTGTGTGCGTGTGTGTTAAAGGGAACATTGAAGTCAACACTCAGAGGCGACAGGCCGTTTCATGCCAGACGCACCGTCTGACGAGGCGCCCTGACGAGGCGCCCTGACGAGGCGCCCTGACGAGGCGCCCTGACGAGGCGCCCTGACGATTGCGTCTAGCATGAAACAGCCTGTCGCCTCTGAGTGTTGACTTCAATGTTTACTTTTATATTCATATTTACACACGCTCTATCGCTGATATTGAGCACTTCATCCCATAAATATGGCACACCTTAAAACCATATATCTTCATATATATATATATATATATATATATATAAAAGTGAATATTGAAGTCAACACTTAGAGGCGACAGTCTGTTTCATGTTCGATGCAATCGTCAGGCCTGACGATTGCCTGACGATTGCGTCGAGTATGAAACAGCCTGTCGCCTCTGAGTGTTGACTTCAATGTTCTCTTTTATATTTAAACACGCTCTATCTCTGATATTGAGCACTTTATCTCATACATATAGCACACCTTAAGACTATATTTCTTCATATATATATATATAACCATTTCACCCCAAGCAAGGCGGGAGTGTCACTAACACGCAAGGCGTTACAGAAAGTAGGAGCAAGAATAAAGAGGCGTGATAAAGGAAAGGATGAAGAGAAGGACAGGGAATAGATCAAGGCATCTGGAGATGTTTATTGACATTGCAATTGAATATTTGAAAATTATAGCTATCAGGGGAGAAAAGAAAGAAGATATATATATATATATATATATATATATATATATATATATATATATATAGAGAGAGAGAGAGAGAGATAAATTAGGGTTTTGAATTCAGAATTTTCATTTTCCTATATCTATCGGTCTATAAGATAGAATACATATATATATATATATATATATATATATATATATATATATATATATATGACATTAAACGTAATCTTTAGCCGATACTCAGATTTGGGTAGACGCCCTGTTTGTTTATTATACAGTATATTCATTTATTTTCGTCTACCGGCCTGAAATATAGTGCTTAATAAACAAACGGAACGTCTCTCAAATACAATTATCCACTAGAAATAGCGTTTAAATGATAAAAATCTGTCGAATTAATAAAAAAATTCATTATAAATTTCTCATATATATATATATATATATATATATATATATATATGTGTGTGTGTGTGTGTGTGTGTGTGTGTGTGTGTGTGTGTACATGCATGTATGTGTGATAACTGTCGATAGACATGAAAAATATTACTAAAGTTTAAAAGTTAAATCTATGCTTATTGTTTGAATTCAGATTTATTGTTCTCCTATGCTGGTTGCCAACCACGGTTAGATAACTAGATATATTTAATCCATAGGTATGGGGAGAAGCAACGGATTCATAACTTTCCTTAGGCTATTTGCGCTTAATTGAAGGTAAGGAACTCAATTAGAATTCGACCTTGGCTCTCCGATCTCTCATTCCGAACTCTAACCATTGCAACACCCTCACATATGCATTGTCAAGGGGTCTCCAGTTTTGGCACAAGTCCAGGGTCAAGGGACGTGTTCCCGCTAACAGTAATTAGTTATTTGTTTTCTCTATTAAATAACCAGTAATTGTCTAAATGCAATTAATTACATACAGTGAACGATACGTGGTGTACTGTTATTGACTCACGGGAATTAGTATGTACTCCACTACAATGGCGTCACCGATATCTAAAGAATCAAACGAACAATTATCACTTGATAATTATGAATATGCACAAACCTAGCTTAGGATACTAGCAGTTAAAGCTAGAACAACAAAATCAATGATTTAAAATCAGTTGGAGGAGAAAACCAAATAACGGATCTCTTGTTGGCAACTGCTAGTTGTGAGGCCATTACAAAATTATCAGCAACTGCACACCCAGCAGTTTGAGTTATACATACTACTTACCCTGAGTCAGCAACACTACACTAAACAACGTTTTTTTTTCTAATTAATAAAACAGTTATTATCACTTTGTCTTTATTTTAATCTTATATATCTCTGAGATGAGATATTATGACTATTTGCACACATGGCCCAGTGGAGAAAGGTGTTGTTTAGATCCAATCCCTAGACCCCCAAAATTGTGAGTTCAATACCAAGCCACAACAGTGGTGAACCAAAACTTGGAGAGTTGAGTTAAAGGGAGATAACTGAGACATCCGGAAGAGGCATGGCACCTGGAACTAGAACATTTTTACCGGGATGGACGAAATACAGGGTTCGGTTCAAAAATCCAATCACCTGAAGAAAGGGTGTAAAACGACCGAAACTTTGTGAATGTGGCAATACAGATGAGGATAACAATCCGAATAATGTAAATAATATTAAGTAGAAACAAATTGTTAAAGTCAGGAAAGTTTAACTCGCTGTCTCTATAAAAATCATTTTTAAAAAAATTCATTTTGTAATTTTACAAATTAGGATCTCATTTTCAGTCGCTAATCTATCGTAAGTCGAGGTCACTCGGTAATTTGAACCTGTGTGTGCATATACCGTGGCAACTGGAGTGATAATAGAGAAATTAACCGTTTCAGTACAATAAACATTCGTCATTCATTGACCGAACATTGCGTCGAACTTCCGGTTGAAATTTGTATTATATTTATGAAGGAAGCTTTTGCGGAAAATAAACTTCTCGTGTCCACTAACCGTTATCGCTCTTTCTAGCAATGATGGAAGATCAGAAAACCTATTTGAACCGTTATCTAATAGAAACATTTTCTAATAATCCATATCCAGGGAAAAAACGCCTGCCTGCGAATAGGATCCGAGTTAAGCAAGTACCCACAAAAAAAGATTAGTGTGTTCTCTCCGTATTTATTCAATCTATAGACCGATACTATCCTCAGAGAATTAGGTTTACCAGAATTTAGGATCGGCGTTTATAATCAATATAAAATACGTGAATAGCTCTTTGCTGATGACAGCTTCAGAAGAACTGCAAAACCGCTCAAAGAAGGCCGTAAAGGAAAGCGTGAAAAAAGGAATAACTATTACCTATAAGAAGACATAAATAGTCGGTAATGGAGACAGCAAAATGCGTGAACTTCAAATTGAAGACATCTGAATCAAGAAGATACTGACATGTAAGTATCTGAGTACTTTAGTAACAGAGGATGGAAAATGTGACGAAGGCACATCGTAATAGCGAAATATGCCTTTCAGAAACTAAGCAAAGTGTTAAGACATGGGGATATTTCATTAAAACAAAGAAAATAATGCTGAAATGTTATACCATATATATATATAAAAATATACATATATATATGTGTGTGTGTGTATTGTGTATTTAGGCAGCAATCCTTCTTTCATGCAAGTTTCTTTAAATATGACAGACAAGGTGCTTTGATTAATTTTTTATATAATTTCTCATGTGATCTTATTTTTTTCTTTTCATTAGATGGATTATATAAAAAGTGTCGATATGTTGTTGTTTTTTTCGAGCGCTTTCGATTATACAGTTAACCATTTTCATTGAATACAATAACTGTTAACTAGAAATAGATTGTTGTATGTATGTATTTATATAATGTTCCGTTTTCAAAACACGGTCAAGATATATATATATATATATATATATATATATATATTTGTCTTTATATGATCATTAATAATATCCGAAACAAAAGTGAAGATGTTATTGTCTTATGGAAAATTTTTATTAAAGACTCATTTCGCCGGTAAAAGCGTATGTTCTCTTTGGCTTCCTCAGTTTAAAATGATATAAGTGTATTGTGTATATGTGTGTGTGTGTGTGTTTGTAAAATATATAACAGTATCCGAAATAAAAGTGGAGATGATGAAACAAAGTGGAAACCATATAAACAACGCGTTTCACCGATGCCTGTTGGTCTCGACTTTTCAGAGCAGAAGGAAAGACAAAATAAGGAAACTAAGAAAAATGCGTCGGGAATTTTGAGGTCATAAATTAAGTTACCTTATCAGATCCGACGAACAGCAACGAGAAAGTGTGTTTGTTTTGTCTGTTTGTTCAAATAGTCACTTTCTAGTTTCTGGTCGTATATATATATATATATATATATATATATATATATATATATTTATGAATAAAAATGACAATAGGAAAACGTTTGTTTCAATCTGGACTTTATCAAAGATTTTGCTTGATAAAGTCCAGATTGGACGAAACGCGTCAGCAATTACCAGTTTTCCTATTGTCATTTATATTCATAAATATTGTCTTCTCTACTGGTTAAATTGGAGAAATTTTCATATATATATATATATATATATATCCTCCTCATCCTCACAATCTTCTAAAAGTTTTTTTCTATTCATATCAAACACCGAATTCATCATTACCCTTTCGATTCTAATTTGAGTCGTTCGCTAACTTTTTATTGGATAAAATTTAGTAAAACAAAATGCCTTGTATAACAGTCCAGAGTATAACAGGATTTATTGTAGTCTAGGCGATTCTATACTCGTTATATAGAATAGGCTTGGCCAAAATAAGTTAAGTTATAATATAACACTAATAGGCTAGAATATAAGGACGCTACGACGTGATGTAAATGCTAGCGAGCTTGTCTCGCTAAATCAATTACGACTGAATAGTGAGTTCGATCCTCACTGGATGCTAAGCACTTTCGGCTTTGTGCCATATTTAAGCTTAAAAAATCATCTGGGCATGGTGTAATGGTTAGCAAACTTCTCTCGGTGGATCAGTTACGAGTAAATAGTGAGTTCGATTCTCACCGGTCGGTCTTGTGCCACTTCCTAGCTACGCTTAGAAAAACTTTGGGTACTTCATTTGGAGTAATGGTTAATAAGCTTTTCTTGCTAGATCAGTTACAACTGAAAAATGAGTTCAATCCTCACTGGGTGCCCCACACTTTCGGCCTTGTGCCACTTCTAAGCTACGCTTAGAAAAACTTTGGGTACTTCGTTATGGGCAATGGTTAATAAGCTTTTCTTGCTAGATCAGTTACAACTGAAAAATGAGTTCAGTCCTCACTGGGTGCCCCATACTTTTGACCTTGTGCCACATTTAAGCTACGCTTACAAAATATACCCACCCATCCTCATGCTCTAAGATAAATATTAGGTTGTTGGGATTTTCGAATAAACCTTTTGTGTTCTATGTTATTACGACAGAAGCTCACCGACTTGGCATACGAGATTATGCCTCATCCACCAGATTCTCCTTCTTAACCCACTAACTACGACTTTTTTCAAGCATCTTGACAATTTTTTTGAAGCCAAAATACATTCTGTTCCACAAAAATGCATTCAAAGATTTCTTGATGTACAAACCTTTCGAGTTTTATCGTAAAGGCATAAATAACGTCTTAACTCGATAACAGAAATGTATCGATGTTCAACGTTTCTGTTTTGAGTGATTTAAACACTGTATCAATACATCAATTCAGCGATAGAAGTTGATTCTGAAATCGTACATTATTTTCTGAACAATCTAATATAATTGCATCCATATATGCTGATGGTAGAGACCAGACGAGATATTTTGT
This sequence comes from Acanthosepion pharaonis, assembly GCA_903632075.3. NCBI lineage: Eukaryota > Metazoa > Mollusca > Cephalopoda > Sepiida > Sepiidae > Acanthosepion > Acanthosepion pharaonis. The sequence goes on along the minus strand of CAHIKZ030005270.1, from coordinate 1,930,541 downwards.
GCGTATTTTACAGCCCACAACTTCATTCCTATTCATTGGTTTGTACATGCGTATATTTAAGTGTCGGACGCCCGTTGATTTCTGTCAAAATGATTGAAGAGTGATCACTTTTCTAATTGACAGCTTTTATTGTGAACAAGTTTTATACTCTAAAGCTGGAGGACACAATTTAAACAAAAAAAAACTCTGAAGACCTACACTAATAGCCGAAAATTAACAGGACCCCGCAAGTGTAAAATTTTAATGAAAATTACTGAGTATGAAGTTGTGTGTGCGTGTGTGTGCGGGGTAGGTGCAGTAAGTTTCAGCCTGTACGCGACCGGATGCCGCTTGAGGAGGTGGGTAATGTTATTTTTTTTATTTTTTTTTTTTTTACAGTGAGGTTCAGCTTGTATATGGCTCGAGGGTCACTTGACGTAGAAGGTTATGTTAAGGGACACGGTATAGTGAAAAGAGAAAAGCCCGAATAAACTTAAAGATAAGCTTTATTCCACTTTATCAATACATGTGGAAAAAAATCAACTACTTATATCTAGAGTCGACTGTACCATTCTGAACCAGGGTAGAAGGGAGATCTCAATTCCTTCTGAATACTACACCCAGTTTATATGGATGGGAAGAAGAGATAACGGTAAACTTTACACTTGAACAGGTTAATATTGTAGTGATAGGGGAAACAATCTCTTGGGAATCTGTTCCCCAAAGCAATGGTTCGAGGGGAGAAGCTGTTCGAGTGGAACTTACGGATACGGAGAGAATAGGGGTGTTTTGATACTATGCAGTGGCATGGCGGTTACTGAGCGTGAAGGTTAGACCTAGCGGGACAAAGGAATGTAGTTCGTCCGAGCAGTTTCCATGCAAGTAACGATAGAGCAGAAAGAGGCCCGCGACATCCTGCCTGTGAAAGAGAGATTGGAAGGTGGAAAATAATTATTTTCCAACAAGGACTCGGAGACGCTTTTGGACTCTACCAACACTGAAAAGTGAGGACTGGGCTGCTTCCATCCAAAACATTCCATTTTGGGTAAGATATGGCTCCTTTAAAGAAAGAGGATAGCACGAAACACTTACTAGAGCTGTACAGAGTTCCGACTATTTTACCTGCATCTTTAGCTATGGATCGTATGTGTGAGTTCCACTTGAGGTCAGGTCTGAGATTGAGGCTCAATAGTCTCTCAAGGCACGGTGTTTCCTTGAGGGGAAATCCGTTCACCGTGACTGGCGGTAGTTCAGTGTCCTTAAAATATAATCCAAGGCAAGTGATCCCAAACTGCCCTGCATAAGACCAGTTTCTCGTATCATTATCTTTTCTAGATGTCTTTAACTCTGCCCAGAATTACATGCTCCTCGTAACTAACAAAATCGGGAGATTAACAAACGACCTTGTGCACACGATTTTCACTTTACTGTTGTGGCGTCAGCGAAAAGTCAGGTGGCGTTCATGATGGCTATCTCCGAGTCTTTGCGGTTTGCGAGCAGTGCCGAAATAAAGAGTGGCTTTTTCATTACCTGATTGAAAGCTGGTGTGTTAATCCTTTTGATATATCTAAGGAGAGGTGAGAAGGTTAAAATTAAGCGCATATCATTCTCTCCATTTTAGTTCATCCTCCATTTATGGGCCTCAAAAGACGAGATCAACATATGTAAAGTGATGGCAAAGGTATTTTTGTAAGTGTTTACTTTTTTTTTCATTTGGTTGAAATGTATGAGCCTATATATATTCTTGGGAGTTTGTTTTACAGAAAAGTGGTTCGCGAAAGAAGCTATTCGAGTGGAACTTATTTCTCGCTGATGGAATATGGGGTGAATGTGGGTGATTTGATACAATGTAAGTTCCTAGCCGTTGAAGGTTAGGCCTGGAGGAACCAAGGAATATAGTTCGCCCGACCACTTTCCATGGTGGGAGTAGCAATAGAGCAGTGAGAAGCTCGCCACACCCCCGCTTGTGAAAGAAAGGTTGAAGGGTAGAAAATATTTCGTCACTCACAAGGATTCGGAGATACTTTTGAATTCTGAAAAGTGTGTTGCTTCAATGTAAATGGTACGTAGATCCTGGCCGTCTAGGTTAGACATGGCGAAACCAAGTAACGTAGCTCGTCTGAGCACGTCCATGGAAGTAGAGATATATACGTGAGAGACTTGCCACATCCCAGCTGTGAGAGAGAGTTTGGAGGTTAGAAAATAATTCTTCTCCAATAAGACGATTTTTCACTCTATCAAGACTGGAAAATGAAGACTAGCTGAAAGTTTGTTTACGAATGTTCCTGTTAAAGTATCACAGCGTCAAGGTGAACTTTATACGGAAATGAGGGGAAGATAACGGTTAACTTTAGCCTTGAACAAGTTAAGATAGTAGTGATCGGGGAAACATCCTCTTAGGAGTCTGGAAAGTGGCTCACATGAAGAAGCTGTTTGAGTGGAACTTACTTCTCGCTGATGGAATACTGGTAGAATGCGCGTGGTTTGCTACTATGTAAGTGGTATGCCCGGTCCTTGCCGAGAAGCTTAGACCTGGCGGGACCAAGTGTTGAAGTTCATTCGAGCACTTTCCATGGAATTAGCGATAGAGCAGTGAGAGGCTCACTACACCCCCCTTGTGAGAGAGAGGTTGGAGGTTAGAAAATAATTATACTCCAACAAGGACTCAGAGACTCTTTTGAACTCTATCAAGACTGAAAAAAGTGAGGACTGGTGTAGATGTACAATTCCTGCGCGCGGTGACGAAGAGGAGCCTGGATTTTCGGCCATATTCTCGTGCACTGTACCAATTTTTTCAGCTGAATGGCGTAAACGAGGACCCAATGGTGTTTTCACATCTGCCACCCACCCAGTTTGTTTGAATTTACGAACAATTTTTCCAATAATACTCTTGAAAATTTGACAAGTTGTTTGATTGTTAATCTTTCCATGGTTGTAATTGCTAAAGTATTAAGTTGTTAAATCTGAAAGAAAAAGAAAAAAAATCATTAGATACTTAAACTTAATTCACATTTAAAACCGATCCAAGTTATTGGAACACCTTTACAAAGACATTGATGGCGGAAATATTTCTTTTTCTTTTTCTACGGAGAGTTAAATTCTATTTAAATACTCTTTTTCTCGCTTTCAGTATAAACCGCGTCTCGTATCTCCCCACATTTTCTCTCTATTTAGCTGCAGCTTCTTTTCAGCCGGGCCTGCAGAATTAAAAAAAAAATGTCAAGGGCCCGATTGATTGGAGAAAATTACCCCCCCCCCCCTGCAAGTGTAAATTACTGAACATCAGTGAGATTGATTTATTTTTTACAGATTATTTAAAGCAAGAAAATATTTTTTAGGATGTAAAAGTTTTTTAAGATAACAATTTATTAACATTCAATTTATTTTTATTCATAAATATATAAGCGTAAGAATCAAACTCATAAATAATTACATTGGTCACACTACTACATGCCTATCAAGACGACTTACGTTGCACCTATCCGATCACAGCTCCATTAGAACCCACTTAAGAACACACGCAAAATTACCAGACTCCATCCGAAATATACTAGTAGAAAATACAAACATAATAACCTCATTGACATGTAACAAAAAGATTAAAAATAATGGAAGCCTTAATAATAAAAAGAAATATTAATTACGAAGACGGCCACAATGTGCTGACTGTGTTCGGAAAATAAAACATCGCAATAACTCTCGATACATACAGACAACCTATACATTTAGTTAAAAAGTAAAAATAAAATCATCCTTGATAATGTCGAAAAGTATAGCCGAAACGCTCGTAATTACAGAATATATGGACAGTTTCTACACAGAAAAGTAAACATTTTTTCGAACGCAAGAAAAAGTAAATAAAAAGCTTAATCATAGTACCTTGTCTGCTGTCTGTAATGAAAGATCTGTAATGAAATATATATATATATATATATATATATATATATATATATATATATAAATGAAGAAATATAGTTTTAAGGTGTGCTATATTTATGGTATAAAATACTCGATATCAGAAATAGAGCGTATGTAAACGTAAATATAAAATATGCTGCCTGACGATTGCGTCTAGCATGAAAACAGCCTGTCGTCTCTCAATGTTGACTTCAATGTTCACTTTTATATATATATATATATATATATATATATATATATATGTGTGTGTGTGTGTTTTTGTATATATATATATATATATATATATATATATATATATATATATATATATAGGCATATATTAATTTAAACATGTTTCATTGAATAATATATGTACAATCTACTTATTTTTATACTGATCCTTTCCAGTTGTCTAATCAGTTTCTTGATGTTGAGATGAAAAAGGTGCAGTAATTATATATATATATATATATATATATATATATATATATATATATACAAACATATATATATATATATATATATATATATATATATATATATGCAAACAAATATATATGTATATACATATACATACACATGTACTTATGCACGCAGCCATATATACACCACAAACATAGGCACGTACCAAAATATACGTACATCTATAAACAAACATATAAAAATAAAATTAATATTCAGAGCTCTAAAAATAATATATATATATATATATATATATATATATATATATATATATATATATATATATATAAATAATTTATCTATCTAAATAATTTATCAATCTAAATAATTTATATATATTATTATTAAAACAAACTGCCCTCAAAATACTCTGAGGATAAAGGAAGTTACCATTAGCCAGAAAGAGGCAGGCATGCAGGAGCGCCTTCCTTTTTTAAATTCTGGATTTAATGTAACTATGAGACCAAAAACATTTCGCTTTCATTGTTTGCCTTGATAAAATCGGAAGACGAAATGCCTCAGAAAAACTCAGATTTTTTCCAATTGCCTTTCTTATAATATATTCTTATAATATATATATATATATATATATATATATATATATATATATATATATATATATATATATATACATACATATATATTGGTACTGCTTGGAAAGACCTTGCATATCGACTTGTAGTAGAACAAACCAGTACCCATGGAAAAATGAGGAATAAAAAAGAAAAGAACTAAGAACATGAAATAGAGGCAAAAGCAATCGTCCAGAATTGAAGGTCAGAGTTCAAAGAAAAAAACTCCAAACGAGTAAAAGGCAACTACGTAAAGTGCTCAATACACGAAGTAGAGCAATCTAATATAAAACTAAAAGAGTTAGGTAAACTACCTAGGTTTTCACCTAAATGGCCCGTCAGGGTAAAACTGGCCAGTTTTTACCCCGACGATCCGTTTATGAAACCTAGGTAGGTTTACCTGGCTCTTAGTTTTATATATATATATATATATATATATATATATATATATATATATATATATATATATATAATGCATATATGTGTGTGAGTTTTGATATGTACCAAAGAACAAAAAGCTAAAATTGTTGTTGAATTTATTTTAATCAATAATTTTCAGTCTTCGATTTATTTTCGTCAAACCAGGACAACTCCACGGTAAACCTAAGAAGTCTCCCAAGATGAATGAATCGATCGTTTTTAATTGATTTAATTGGTAGATATGAGAAAGTTATCAGAAAGCGATGATCAGATTTTTCGAAACTCCAGATTTTTTTATTTAATCCATATTAACATGTATTATCTCCTTTGTATGGATATAAATTCGCTTGTGACTTACACACACACACACACTCACACACATATACAGGTTGCGTCTAAATGACGCAGAAATGAAAATAACACTGACATCTCATTTTAACAGATGTATTTACCAAAATTACACAAAAATATCTTGAAATACTAAAGAGTAAATTTATTCAATAAAATTGACATTGGTTTCAACCATGGCCTCCAGACAACTTCGGAATCTCCTGCATCACTTCTGGACAGTCTCCTTAATTAAGTTGGTGAATGCTTCCATAATCCTTGCCTTCAGTTCATCTTGGGTGTTACAAGGAGTTTTGTTGGTCTCTCACTCAACTGCGACACACGTATAATAATCAAGGGGGTTGCAGCTTGCGAAGTTAGGTGGCTAGATGTAAGAGGTGATGTGGTTGGAGAAATTGTCTGACAGACATAACTGGGTTCTCTTGCTTGTATAGCATGATGCAGAGTCCTCTTGTCAGACTTGTGGTATTCCAGTAGGCACCCTCTTGACCCAGGGCAACATTACCTCCTCAAGGTACTTGATGTAGGCCTCCGTGTTGAGCCTGACTCCCTCACTCACAAATTAGTCTTTTTCTTTCTTATTAATGCGACCAGGGTGAGTTTTTCGAGCTGCCGTACCTTCGTAATCATCATTTGACTCATCCAACTCTTTCCTAATCCCCTGCACTGTTCTCAGATTGACATCCAAACAATGTTAAATATTCGTATTGGAGCTTCCGGCGCGAATTCAAAGCAGTACAACATGCCAATTCCAAATTTCTGGCGAAGTGAATTGCACCATGGTGCTCTTTTTCTCACAGACGTTGCCCAACTGGCCCTACTATACTGTGCAGATGACAAAAACAAACAACGCGCATGCGCTAAATTAAAAATATAAAATGGCGACAATTTACGCATCGCATCTTGTATATATGCGTATATTTAGGCAACATATGTTCATTCAAACATGTTTTATTAGATAATATCTATATTTATTTGTACACTAATCCTTTCTAGTTCTCTAATTAGCTTCTTGGTGTTAAGTTAAAATTCATCAAGAAAGGCGCCGTAGTTTTTCCTTACCCAAGAACATTCGATCTCCTCCGAGATCATTCTTAGGGATTTTTTGCAAAGACAAACTTATTATAACTGTAATCATTTTGACAATGATTTTTGAAAACACGCGTAAACGCGCTCTGATATAATTATTTTAATTTTTAAATTTATCAGTTGTAACTATGGTGATTTTTCTTCAAAACAAGCGTTCCAATGTAAGGGGGCTAACCAGAAATGGTAGAAATGCAAAATAACATCAAATGTTAGTTAAATGCTTTTTAAAACGTTGCTGCTATATTTTTATCAATGCAGGGGTGGATCTAAAGCAGGCATATAGAACATTATACAATGAGAATGTCAGATCAAAATTCAAATTCAAATCAGGTTACTGTTGTCCGGGGATATGTATCATTCTACAATTGAGTTCATTCAAAACTGTCTGACACTTGTAGTCTTGTGCCAGATTCAATTTATCTAATTACTATGGCGGTGTTCGTTGGAAAACGACAACGCAATCTGTCCGTGGAGAGGAAAATAATCAATGCTGGTGGGTGATGAGTAGAAAGATACTGGGTATGAAATAATGCGGGGGGGAAGAAAGGTTAAAATAAAAAAAAGAATCGAAGTAATTTGATGAAAATGGAGAAAGAAAGAAAGAAAGGAACAAACAAAAAATTGGTGTCAGAAAGAAGGAAATGGATGAAAGAAAGAAAGAAAGAAAGAAAGAAAAAAGAAAGAAAGAAAGAAAGAAAGAAAGAAAGAAAGAAAGAAAGAAATGGGTGTAAGAAAGAAATAAATGTAAGATAGATAGATAGATAGATAGATAGATAGATAGATAGATAGATAGATAGATAGAAACAGAATAAGAATGATATAGAGAGATAGAGATAAAGTTAGAAAGGAAGAAAAAAAAGAGAGAGAGATGTGTGAAAGAAAGGGTAAATAAAACTTATGACATTGGAAAAAATAAAGAGTTCAAAAAAGAATGAATGAATGATTAAAATTGATTACAATATAAAGAAATGAAAAGAAAGAAAAAAGAAAGAAAAATAAAATGAACTAATGAAAGAAATTTGATGACAATAGAAAGAAAACGAGTAAAATGAAGAAAAAGTGAATGTTGATGACATTGAAAAAGAAAGAAAAGGAAGAATATAAAAGAAGGAATGAAAAAGATAATTTAATGACATGAAAGAAACAATTTAAAAACAAGGAATTAATGAATTTGGGAAATTTGATTACATTGAGAAGGAGAAGGGATTAAAAATGTATTATATAGACAGGTAATGAAAAGACTTATAGATAGATAGATAGATAGATAGATAGATAGATAGATAGATAGATAGATAGATAGATATAGATATGAATAAACTGAGATAGATAGATAGATAGATAGATAGATAGATAGATAGATGAATAAATATGAATAAACTGAGATAGATAGATAGATAGATAGATAGATAGATAGATATGAGATAGATAGATATGAATAAACTGAGATAGATAGATAGATAGATAGATAGATAGATAGATAGATATGAATAAACTGAGATAGATAGATAGATAGATAGATAGATAGAAACAGAATAAGAATGATAGAGAGAGACAGAGATAAAGCTAGACAGATAGATAGATAGATAGATAGATAGATAGATAGATAGATAGATAGATATGAATAAACTGAGATAGATAGATAGATAGATAGATAGATAGATAGATAGATAGATAGATAGAAATAGAAATAGCTAGCTAGCTAGCTAGCTAGATAGATAGATAGATAGATAGATAGAAGGAAAGAATTAGGAAAGAACAGATGAAATTTGTTGACATGGCAAAGTAAAAAGTGTAAAAAGTATTTTAGCATTTGGTGACAAATACGAAAAATGACTGTTATGTCATCCAAAAATTAGGAAAAGTTGATAATGGCTAAAGTGTTCATTCATTTAGAAAAATATACGCGCGCACATTAATTTTCAAGTTCTTCACTGCACTTATTTGTCTAAGAATTTTTCAATCGATTGCTAAAGTATTATTAAAGATTCATATGTGTTCTATATCGATACACGCGCACCCATGTATATGTGTATGCGACTACGTGGAGGATTTTAATGTGAAATGTACTGTAGTTCGTTAAATTTCCGGAAACATTGGGAAGAGAATTTAATCAAGTCAATTCAGGACGGCGTTGAAGAGAAAAAATGACGACCAGAAAGATATCAACGAAATATGATATTAAAAAAAAAAAAAACGTACAAGAAATGAATACGAATTGGTTTTCTCTAATGGGTGAAGACGGGTCAATTCAACTGAACGAGGGGAACTCCTTCTTCATCTTAAATTACGAGTCGCTAGATTTTTGTAACGGACAACAATCTTTTTTTTTAACAGGATATGATTTCCCTTTTACATCGGTAAATAAATGAGATACCTAATTAAATGTAGACAGGGCTAAAGAAATAAAGAGGGATTTTGAGGGTGCTTCTCATAGAATTGCGCTTTAGAAATAATCAGTTCACGTTCGATTTTTACTAGTAGCTTTGTCCTATTTCATATTGCACAAAGCTTAGCAATATTAGAAAGTGCCATTTGCTTTGAGATTGAGTGTGTGAATTGTATTCTCGCGCAATTTTATAGGGAGCCTATTTCTGAACCTGCCGTAAACTCGTATTCACTAACAGCACTCTTCGAAGTTGGTGCATACACTAGGATTATACTGGGATCTATATTTTGCATAATCCGTTTCCACTCTTTATGAAAGAAAGTTAATGACACATGAAAAGATTAACCAAAGAATGAATGTGTCAATCATATTCGCGCATAAATATGTCAGTCAATATAACGAACCCAACTGGAATTGGAACTTGGCTCTCAGATTAACTATTTTGACCCATTAACCATTATACTACCCATACATCCAAGATTACAGCATCTGGTATTTCCACTTGGTCACCTATCTAGGTACTGACCATGTTCGACGTTGCTTAACTTCGGTGATCATACGAGAACTGTTGTTTCAACGCAAGCCTGAAAGAGAGAAATAATTTGGAAAAAAATGAATGAATGAATGAAACCTGATGACAAACTAAGAAAGCGAAAAAAAATTACAAAGAAAGGCTGCAATGAAAAGGCGACATTTTGGAAAGAAAGAAAGAAAGAAGACAAAAACAAATCTGAGAAGAAAGAAAAAAGAAAGAAAGAAAAAAGAGCTAAGAACAAATGAAAAGAAAGAAGACAGATTTGAGAAGAAAGAAAGAATAAAAAAAGAAAGAAAATGAGAAAGAAAGAAAATGAGAAAGAAAGAAATGAGAAGTGAGAAAGAATAAAAAGAAAGAAAAAACAAATTTGAGAAGAAAGAAAGAAAGAAAGAAAGAAAGAAAAGTGAGGTGAGAAGAAATGAAAAGAAAGAAAAAGACGAATTTGAGAAGAAAGAAAGAAAGAAAGAAAGAAAGAAAGAAAAATTGAGAAGAAAAAAAAGAAAGAAAAAGACGAATTTGAGAAGAAAAGAAAGAAAGAAAATTGAGAAAAATGAAAAGAAAGAAAAAGACGAATTTGAGAAAAAGAAAGAAAGAAAGAAAGAAAATTGAGAAGAAATGAAAAGAAAGAAATTAGAAAGAAAGAAAGAAAGAAAGAAAGAAAGAAAATTGAGAAGAAATGAAAAGAAAGAAAAAGACGAATTTGAGAAGAAAGAAAGAAAGAAAGAAAGAAAATTGAGAAGAAATGAAAAGAAAGAAAAAGACGAATTTGAGAAGAAAGAAAGAAAGAAAGAAAGAAAGAAAATTGAGAAGAAATGAAAAGAAAGAAAAAGACGAATTTGAGAAGAAAGAAAGAAAGAAAGAAAGAAAATTGAGAAGAAATGAAAAGAAAGAAAAAGACGAATTTGAGAAGAAAGAAAGAAAGAAAGAAAGAAAGAAAAAAATTGAGAAGAAATGAAAAGAAAGAAAAAGACGAATTTGAGAAGAAAGAAAGAAAGAAAGAAAGAAAATTGAGAAGAAATGAAAAGAAAGAAAAAGACGAATTTGAGAAGAAAGAAAGAAAGAAAAGAAAGAAAAATTGAAAGAAAAAAAGAAAAGAAAAAGACGGATTTGAGAAGAAAAGAAAGAAAAAGAAAAGAAAGAAAATTGAAAGAAAAATGAAAAGAAAAAGAAAAATTTGAGAAGAAAGAAAGAAAGAAAAGAAAGAAAGAAAATTGAAAGAAATGAAAGAAAGAAAAGAAATGAAAAAGAAAGAAAGAAAAGAAAATTTGAAAAGAAAGAAAAAGAAATTTGAAAGAAAAGAAAGAAAAAAAGAAAGAAAAAAGAAAATTGAGAAGAAATGAAAAGAAAGAAAAAAGACGAATTTGAGAAGAAAGAAAAAAGAAAGAAAGAAAGAAAATTGAGAAGAAAATGAAAAGAAAGAAAAAGACGAATTTGAGAAGAAAGAAAGAAAGAAAGAAAGAAAAGAAAATTGAGAAGAAATGAAAAGAAAGAAAAAGACGAATTTGAGAAGAAATGAAAAGAAAGAAAGAAAATTGAGAAGAAATGAAAAGAAAGAAAAAGACGAATTTGAGAAGAAAGAAAGAAAGAAAGAAAGAAAGAAAAGAAAAAAGAAAGAAAATTGAGAAGAAATGAAAAGAAAGAAAAGACGAATTTGAGAAGAAAAAAGAAAGAAAGAAAAGAAAGAAAGAAAAAAAGAAAGAAAAAAAACGAATTTGAGAAGAAAGAAAGAAAGAAAGAAAGAAAGAAAATTGAGAAGAAAGAAAAGAAAGAAAAAAAGAAAAATTGAGAAAAGAAAGAAAGAAAAATTGAGAAAAAATGAAAAGAAAGAAAAAGACGAATTTGAGAAGAAAGAAAAGAAAGAAAGAAAATTGAGAAGAAAATGAAAAGAAAGAAATGAAAGAAAAAAGAAAAAAAAACGAAAATTGAGAAGAAAAAAAAAAAGAAAAAAACAGAATTGAGAAGAAAGAAAGAAAAGAAAGAAAAAGAAAATTGAAAATGAAAAGAAAGAAAAAGAATTTGAGAAGAAAGAAAGAAAGAAAAAAAATGAAAGAAATGAAAAGAAAGAAAAAATTTGAAGAAGAAAAGAAAGAAAAAAATTGACGAAAAGAAAAAAAAAAAGACAATTTGAGAAGAAAGAAAGAAAGAAAGAAAGAAAGAAAGAAAATTGAGAAGAAATGAAAAGAAAGAAAAAGACGAATTTGAGAAGAAAGAAAGAAAGAAAGAAAGAAAATTGAAAATGAAAAGAAAGAAAAGAAATTTGAGAAGAAAGAAAGAAAGAAAGAAAGAAAATTGAGAAGAAGAAAAGAAAGAAAAGACGAATTTGAAAGAAAGAAAGAAAGAAAGAAAATTGAGAAGAAATGAAAAGAAAGAAAAAGACGAATTTGAGAAGAAAGAAAGAAAGAAAGAAAGAAAGAAAATTGAGAAGAAATGAAAAGAAAGAAAAAGACGGATTTGAGAAGAAATGAAAAAATGAAAAGAAAAAAAGACGAATTTGAGAAGAAAAAAAAAAGAAAGAAAGAAAGAAAAAAGAAAATTGAAAGAAATGAAAGAAAGAAAAAAAGAAAGAAAGAGAAGAAAGAAAGAAAAAGAAAGAAAGAAAAGAAAATTGAGAAGAAATGAAAAGAAAGAAAAAGACGAATTTGAGAAGAAATGAAAAGAAAAGAAAAAATACAAATTTGAAAGGAAGAAAAGAAAGAAAGAAAGAAAAAAATTGAGAAGAAAATGAAAAGAAAGAAAAGACGAATTTGAGAAGAAAGAAAGAAAGAAAAGAAAGAAAGAAAAAGAAAATTGTGAAGAAATGAAAAGAAAGAAAAACGAATTTGAGAAGAAAAGAAAGAAAAGAAAGAAAGAAAATTGAGAAGAAATGAAAAGAAAGAAAAAGACGAATTTGAGAAGAAAGAAAGAAAGAAAGAAAGAAAGAAAGAAAATTGAGAAGAAATGAAAAGAAAGAAAAATACGAATTTGAGAAGGAAGAAAGAAAGAAAGAAAGAAAGAAAGAAAATTGAGAAGAAATGAAAAGAAAGAAAAAGACGAATTTGAGAAGAAAGAAAGAAAGAAAGAAAGAAAATTGAGAAGAAATGAAAAGAAAGAAAAAGACGAATTTGAGAAGAAAGAAAGAAAGAAAGAAAATTGAGAAGAAATGAAATTTGAAAAAGAAAGAAAAAAGAAAGAAAAGAAAATTGAGAAGAAATGAAAAGAAAGAAAAGACGAATTTGAGAAGAAAGAAAGAAAGAAAAAGAAAGAAAATTGAGAAGAAATGAAAGAAAGAAAAAGACGAATTTGAGAAGAAAGAAAGAAAAGAAAGAAAGAAAATTGAAAGAAAATGAAAAAGACGAATTTGAGAAGAAAGAAAG
>CAHIKZ030005270.1:1907500-1915000 GCA_903632075.3 Acanthosepion pharaonis | reverse complement strand
GCAAGAGAGATTGAGCAAAACAGCGATTAACCTATCTAACGTACTTTTATAAATGAATGGCAGAACAGGAGATTAGAGGAAGATTTTTTTTTTGTTAAAAAGATAAACATTGCTGACAGGTACAAAACATAGGGAGTTATGGAAAGCTGTGATTACTCTTCTCCTGAAAGAACACAACACATAAAAGAAGTTAAAGAAAGGTCGCATCAATTTTTACATCTGCCTTCAGTCTACTTTTAAAACTAGAAATAATGAAGAGTGTATCAACCCAGAATGTTATAATAAAAAGCAACAATAATAAGATGATGTAAAACGAATAAGAAAATAATAGTAATAATGAAGAGTGTATCGATCCAGAATCCTTTTATTAATCATTTCACCTCCAGCAAGGATATAAAGCCACTAAGACGGGTGTTATCGAGTGTTAGAGAATATGAGGAAAATTGCTATTAAGGGGGGAGTACAATAAAAGAACAAGTATTAAGAAGACATAAGATAACGACTGATATTGCATTTAAATTTTTAAAGATCAAAGTTTACAGGGAAGCCGGAAGAGAGTTCTATAATCGAGAAGTGCTATAACTCTAAATTGATGAGACCTTACCGCCAATCTAGTACTGCGCTTAAATTCATAAAGTCTAAATAACATAGATGCTGGGATAAAAGGCAATAATAATGAGGTGGGATAAAACTAGTAATAAAATAATATTAATAATGAAGACACTATGGACTCAGAGAGCTGGGATAAAAAGTAATAAGTGGTAATAAAATAATAATAATAATGTTTGTGTACATATGTCTATGTGTTTATGTGCATTTACGAAGGGCTATCGAATTGTGCGTCTGTATACATTTGAATATGTGTGTATGTGTATATGTGTTTTTATGTACGCGAGTATATAACAGTCTACTTATGTGTATGCATATACCTGTAGAATTAGTGCGTTTTATATGACCGCTGCTGCCGACATTTTTTTTTTGTCAATACGAACTCACGAATACGCATGCGCAACTTGCTATTCTCTGTCAGACAGGAAAATTTCTTAAATAACCACGATTTCTTCGCTAATATATTACAAAAATATCATAATTAATTTCACAATTAAGCCCAATTAAAAGATTATTTGATTTATTGTATTATTATTATTATTATTATTGTAATTTTCTTGTTTGTTTATTCATCTACACGATCTTATTGAAAGGTTAGCACCACATAACCTTCAGTCCGCATTTTTGAAAATGATAGAGATGTAAAGTTAAAATTATTTCTTCATTTAATGATGTATAATCTGTGTTTTTTATTATTTTTAATCATATAATAACGGTTGTAATTATTTTGTGCAATAAAGGCCATTCATCGTCTTTCTGAATAATCATTTTAACGCTATTGTTTAAAATATTAATACCAAAAAATCATTATTATTATTATTATTATTATTATTTGTGTATTTTATGTTTGCTGCTTTGTATCTGTTAGAGCTGAATCCAAACTATTGTTCGTAAAATTATCCATTCCTTTTCTTGCGAGGCTTAGAGTTCCGATTACTATTATTATTATTACTTTTATTTCCTTTGATTTCTGGCGTTTACACATTTCTTTCCGGGTCCCTCTCAGGGACCTAAGGTTAGAAATGGCATCATGACACTTTCCACTGACAAAAAAAATTACATAGATAAAGCCCATCGTAAAGTGTGGGCTGTACTTGTCAGAACAATTTTTTGTATCTCCTTGAGGCATGAGCTTCCAGGAATCCCTTCAATTAGGCTACTGGAATCTTTTCCAACCAATCCTAGGGCTTCAACTACAACAGGGATTATTGATGTTTCTATGTGCCACATTTTTGAGATTTCGATTTCAAGGTCCTTGTATTTTTACAGCTTTTTGAATATCTTCAAAGATACATTGCAGTCCGCAGGGACTGCTATATCAATAAGGAGGCACCGTTTTTGTTTGTGGTCTTTAATAACAATATCTGGGCGGTTGGCTTTGATTGTTCTGTCAGTGTGTATTGTGTAGTCCCATAGAATTGTAACAGGTTCTATCTCCGTAACCGGGTCTGGGTGTTGTTCATACCAGTTTCTTTCAGTTTTCTTCCCGTAGAAGTTGCAGATTTTCCAGTGCAGATATTGGCCAACTCCGCCATGCCGGGTTTTATACTCAGTGGGTGCCAATATTGTGCAACCTGATACAAGATGATCAATTTTTTCTGGATATTTATCACAGAATCTGCATTTTGGACTGACACAATATTATTATTATTATTATTGTTGTTGTTGTCTTCTTCTTTTGCGTTCTGTTTAGGACACTTTTTTACCGGGTCATTATCCTAGCAGTAAATATAAGCAATCTTCAGAAATTTTGATGCCAACTGATACCTTATATGTATGGCGTTCATATTTTCTTTATATAGATTATATTGTCAGTAGATAAGCATTGTCATGCATTGTATTTTTTAACAGCGTTGTAAACAGCGGCAACGGGAATCTTGTTAATGTTCTTCTTCGAAGCATTTTTAGACCATACACCAATTATTATAAAAGTACCAATCGTACTAATAAGTAAAAATAAGTAAAAAGTACTTTCAAGGATTTTTTTTTATTTTCAAATTCCTTGCATTTATTTAGAATACAATATTCTTTAACAAATATATAATTTTATCGGAAAGGCATACAGCCATATCACACTGAAACAACGGAGATAAGCAACGTCGAGCCTGGTCAGTTTCTCGATGGGTGACTACTTGGGAATAACAGGTGCTGTAAATTTGGATGTGAGGGTGGTGTAATGGCTCGAAATTGTTAATCGGAGAGCCGAATTTCAATTTCAGTTGCTTTCGTTATATTCACTAATATGCAAATACCTTTAGAAAAGGTATGATTCCATCCTTTCTCTCCCCAGCTATGGGTTAATTAGTAAGACTTGTATCGCTAAATCATTATTATTCTTACTATCTAAAAATATATTGTGACTTTCTTGCAATGGGTTGATAAATCGTAAAAAGGGAATCAATCAATCAATTTTGTCTGCTGATACTGCCATATATGAATAGCTGTCTGAAGTACTGCAAAGGGTATTTTTCTTTGCAGAGAAAGAAATGTTGAGCATCTTTAATGAGAAAGGCATCCCGATCATTTTTATGGGAATGGCATCACAAGCTACTACGCACATCCTTGTAATACATCTTTGAAGAGAAAGGCATCGCGATTATTATGAGAATGGCATCGTGAGCTTCTTCGCCGAGAAAGGTACTACGGATGTCTTCGATGTGTAAGGCATCGCGACTGTCTTTGATGTGAAAGCTAGCACAAGGATCTTTGACGAGAAAGGTGCCGCGTGCATCCTTGCTGAAGATGGCATCGTGAATATTTTTTCGAAGAAAGAACTCACAAGAATTTATAATGAGAATGACATCATGTACATCTTTGAGAAAAGAAACGCAAAAAGATTCTGAAGAAAGTAATCACGAGCACCATCGATAAGAAAGGCATCGGGAACATTTTTATTGAGGAAGACATCACGAACATCTTTGATGAGAAAGGTATCTACTAATATATACGCTTGGCCTACCGATCGTATTATCGTGAGCATAGTATGCATGCTGCGTAGCCTAACTGTTAATGACCGATGAAACGGAATTTGAGCCGAGAGATTTTGTGTTCACTTCGCCTTAATACCATTAGAAAAAGTATGAAACTACTTCCCCCTGTACCGTTGCAGAATTACTGGAGTAATTTTAACATTTTAAAACCGTCCATTTTGGGTTTTCGGCTGGAGAACAAATCGTTGATTACAACTGGCACATGACACAGTGGATAAACACGACCCAAAGAATGTGAGTTCAATACCCGGTTAAGGCAGTGGGGAACTTGGAGAGGGGAATTAACAGGAGATAACTGATAACTGACATCCATTAAACATGGCATGTGGAACTAGAACAGTCTACCCCAGTGAGAGAAATAAAGGGTTCAGTTCGACATTCCAACCACCTGAAGAACGCCGGAGTGTACAACGGCCGAAACGTTGTAATAAATATGACAATAGTCCGAATAATGTAAATAGTGTACATAATACCTCATCTCAGAAATATAGACAGATACTGAAAGGCCGAAACGTTGTGATAAATATGGCGACAAAGATGAGGACAATAGTCCGTATAATGTAAATAATGTACATAATGCCTCATCTCAGAAATATAGAAACATAACGGCACCAAGTAAAACTGTTGAGCGCTACTTGGGGTATTAAACACCGCCAAGTAACCCTCATTTACCTGAGAGAGTCTATGAAGGAGATTTAGTCAGCATGACACACCGGCGGTCTTATGGGTTACGGGAAACGAATGTAAAAATGTATGCGATATTTTTGAACACCTTTATTCTTCATTGTTGTCGGGTCTATTGTTTTGTCTTATTTTCTTGATAATGAACACGAAAAATAATTAATTCCGAATAAAATTTTTTTTTTTTTAAATTAGTATGAAAAATAAAAAAAATTATCGATAATGACAGACAGCTGATCTAATTTCGTCTTTACATAAAAACAAAACTCTTCAATAAATCGATTAGATGTTTTATCGATTTTTATTACTTCAAGGATTCTTTATCGTTATCAGCTTGAAATGATTCTTAACTGATTTTTATAATTCGATGGAATCGAATTTGTTTTTTGATAGTGTCCAAGGATGTCCACGGAGTTATACGAAAATCTATCGATTTAAAAACTATACAGTCATTGGACGACTGTATTTAATAATCAATGACGACATTAAATTGTTTGTTTCAATTTGATGCAAGAGTCCCTCTTCGGTTAATTTTGGCAGGCAACCCCCTGGAATATTTTCTGAGTCACAAAAATGTTATAATTGGTAGGGAGAGGGTGTTCTTAATTCCAGTGGTTTCTGAATTTCCAATAAATCTGTAAAGAGGTAAATTCTATAGAGTACCGTAATAAGACTTTCGATCTCTACACCAAAAGACATTAATTTCATCGCATTAAAATATCAGGCTTTGCTGTTCTAGTAATAATATATATATATATATATATATATATATATATATATATATATATATATATATATATATATAACCATTTACCTCAAAGAAAATAGGTTAAATTACAATGTTTACATTGGAATTTCTGCGGGTGAATGGAAACAAAGACTGTACACACATATGCACTCTTTTAACAACCCAAAATAAAAATATCGGACAGTTCTTCCAAAAAATTTTGAGAATTGAGTGAGAAATGTCTGAACCCTGAGATTGATGGAAAACTATAGGCTTCTCTCATACTACTAATAGTCTTAGCAATAGTTGTTACCTATGTTTAGAAGAGGAAATAATAAAATTCAGCAATCAAAGTAAACTATTAAATCAAAAGAATGAATTCGTTTTAAAATGTTGTCATAGAAGTAGGTTTAAACTTCTATAATATTTTTGATCTTTATTTTTTAATTATCTAATCCTTTTAGGGTAAACATATTACTATAGTTATTTCTATATTTTGCCTTCTCCATATCAATACTATCTTATAACATTCTACTACTTTATGAACTCCCTTTCCTTTGATTACTTAATTCTTTACCATTTTTTTTAAATGTTTTTTTTTTTATATATATTACTGAATATCGTTTATATTCTTAATAATATAAATTATCTTTAAAACTTTTAATGGTAAATATAATCATTTTTATTTTTCTTCATTCATTTTTTAATATATTCTTTCTTAATATAAACTATCTAAAAACGATTTACTGTTAATCTTATTATATCTTATTTGTAAATAATTTTAATTAATTTTTAGTGCGAATATATTTTTCATATAATTAATAATTAAAAATTTCGTTTTATAAAACTCCTTTTTGGTCTTTCTTTAGTTTCTCTTCATCTTTCTCATAACCGCAATTTTGGGTTTAGAGGTTTATATCTGGGTTGAATTTGTGTAGCTTCTTTCCTTTTTTAGATAGATGATTTCCGCCCACCTCTTACAACCATTCGGCCTGTCTGTCCTGTCTGCTGTATTATGGGTTGGCTCTGTATCAATTTTTTAAACTGTTGTCTTTCTTAAATATTAAATTTTAAATCTCATAAAATATAAATGTTAAATCTCTAGTTCCGACACTAAATACAATGCGCACACACACACACACACACACACACACATATATATATATATATATATATATATATATATATATATATATATATATATATGAATAAATATACTCTTATGTTGTGCTATATTTATGGAATAAAAGTGCTCAATATAATATCAAAAAGATAGAGGTATGTAAATTTTTTCATATATATATATATATATGAAAAGTGAACATTTACACACACACACACACACACACACACACACATATATATATATATATATATATATATATATATATATATATATATATATATATATATATGAGCAGTAATCCTGTAAACAAGTTTTGTTTAATTCAACCAAGATCTGCTTAATTTTTTCATTGCATTTCTCCAATTTACGAATAAGGTGTACATTGGGATAAAAAAAAATCAACATTAAATTCTTACAGAGGCCAGACCCGACCTCCCCTCTCTCGTAGGTTACTTGTCTCTTGTCGAAACTTTGTGCAATTCACACACACACATCGCTCGTCACATTACAAACAGACAAAATCAAACTACTAACATAAGACAAAAATGATGTAACAAGATACTATCTTCCTTTGTAAAGAAAGAAACACAAAATTCTAGAAGCTTTTAATATACAATAACGACCCAGATTACATATCTTTCACCACTGGTAAAGTATATTAAAGTGCGAATAAAATATTTAATACCCTATTTACATTATTCGGACTATTATCCTCATCTTTGTTGCCATATTTATCACAACATTTTCGGCTGCATTAACCAGGTATTGAACTCACAACTCTTTAGGTCCTGTCACTGGATCGAACAAACGCCTTCATCCATTTTCCCATGTGTCCTTTAAGCAATGGAGAACTTGGAGAGGTGAATTAACAGGAGATAAATGTTAACTGACATCTATTAGACACGGCACGTGGAACTTGAACAGTCTGCCCCAGCGAGCGAAATAAAGGGTTCTGAGTTCCATGTTCATTACAAGCTTTAGGTACTTCTAAACATTTATTGCTCTGTATTACCACATTGAGCGTTTTCTTAACAAAAAAAAAATGAAATAAAATATTTATTTACTAAATTTATAAAGGCACATGATTTATTTAATTCCAATATATATATATATATATATATATATATATATATATATATATATATATATATATATATATATATATATATATATATACACTACTAATTTTTAAATTTTAACCTAAAATACCGAAATAAGTGCATTATAAATAAAAATTACTGTGTAAAATAAACTGATTTTTATACATTCTTATTGAACTACATCTACGCACTCTCTCTCTCTCTCTCTCTCTCTCTCTCTATATATATATATATATATATATATATATATATATATATATGTCTTTG
>CAHIKZ030005270.1:1842500-1902500 GCA_903632075.3 Acanthosepion pharaonis | reverse complement strand
ATTTCCGTCCTTCCCATTTTCCTTCTTTATTTCCTTCTTTCTATGTACCTATCACCCTTTCCTTCTTTCTATCAGACTCATACTTTAAGTTTGCCTCTCTTTTTTATTTCTTCTTAACTTCTTTTCTTCGTTTATATAATATATTGTTTCTGTCTGCTTTGTTCATATCATCCTTTCTTTCTTTCTTTCTTCGCATCTTTCATCCCTTCCCTTTTTCTTTCTTTCTTTCTTTCTTTCTTTTTTTCTTTCTTTCTTTCTTCGCACCTTTCATCCTTTCCCTTTTTCTCTCTTTCTTTCTTTCTTTCTTTCTTTCTTTCTTTCTGTTATACCATAATACCATAATACCTATTCTATTGTAATAGACTCTCCCACGGATTATAAGTAGTAGTAGCAGTGGCTAGTTGGGCTCAGTGGTGTTGAATGAGTCAGTCGATGTCGGACATTGAAGTATCAACCATCACAACTAGATTGCTGCATCATTAACTCTTATTTCAAGTTCCTAACGTTTTGTACGCCGGACTCTTTTAGGACAGACTTAGTGAAATACAAGCCTCCACTGTGAAAACTACTCTACAACAAATTTCCTTCTTTCTTTCTTTCTTTCTTTCTTTCTTTCTTTGGACACATCATCCTTTCTTTCTCTATTTCTTTCTTTCTTTGTAGCTATGATCCGTTCACACTTTCTTTCTTCCTTTGGACCTATCGTCCTTTCTTTCTTTATTTCTTTGAACCTATCATTGTTACCTTCTTCCTTTCTTTCTTTCTTTCTTTCTTTCTTTGTACGTATCAACCTTTCCGTCATCTTTTGTCTCTTTTTTTCTATCTTTCTTTTTTGTACTTAACTTCCTTTCATTGTTTCTTTGTTTCTTCTCTTGCATCTACCATCCTTTCTTTCCTTCTATCTTTATTTCTCTATTCGTTTTATTTTTTTCTGTTTTCCTATTCATCATCCTTTCTTTGTTTCAGTCATTCTTTTTTTATTTCCTTCTATTCGTCACATTTTGTTTGTTCTTTTCATTCTATCATTAATTCTTTCTTCCTTTCTTTATTTCTTTGTCTTGACACTCTTTCCCCGTATTCATCTTTTTATCTTTTCAAAAGCTTTACGAGACGCTTTTCTTACAACGAATATTATCATTATTTTTATCATTATCATTATTATTAGTAGTAGTAGTATTAGTAGTAGTAGTAGTAGTAGTAGGATGTTGTATTTTTATGAAGAAATAAACCCGATCCCTTATTACAGGAAAAAGTTACAGAACATAATTTCTGAAAAAAAAGGGATATAGTTTTATCAATGAAACAGAATTTAACATATTACGTTCAGTGTAAAAAACACAAATGTTTTACAGCCTTTCAAAATACGTAAGAAATTTGATAAATTTCCTCCTCTTCGCCCGATTTGTAGTAGATATGAATGTTCCATGACATAAGTCTTTGAGTGACTAGATGGCTTTTTATCTTCTATATCAAAACGGTTTTTGTCTTATGCCCCAAGCACATTTGATTTTATTTCTAAAATAAATAAATTTTCAGAACGAAAAAATGAATTCATGATTTCTTTTTGGTCACCTTGGGTGTCTTGTCCCTTTATCTTGATATTGATGACGATGAAGGGGTTGAGGAAAGCAACAAAGCTTTTGGAGAAACGCGAAAACAAAACCATTCCGTCAAACTTTCTCTCTAGACATATATGCTTCGTCTTGGAAAGCAATACGATGAAATTTGGGAAAAAGTTTTTTGCACCAAATCAAAGGCTGTGAAATGAGGACCCCCCTTAGCCGTTAACTTTGCAAATGTTTTTTATGACAAACTTCAAAGAAAAAACTATTTGAAGCTTTCAAATCGCAGTACGGCCATGAACCAGAATTTTGGATGCGATTTTTTGATGATATTTTTCTTCATCTGGAAAGGTGTACAGGAAAATTTACTAAATTTTTTACAATTTTCTGATACTTTTGCACAAAAGTATAATTTTCTATCACATATAAAATTTACATCTCTTTCTCTAAAGCTAGTGTTGAATTTTTAGACGCAAAAGTAAATTTCTCAATGACGGAATTGTTTTGCAAGCCGACGTCATTACACATTTACGTCCACCGCCATTCTAATCATCCTTAACACACGTTAAAATCAAACCCAAAATGTCCGTTCTTTGTTCATAAGGCGAATTTGCACGGTGATAAAAGATTATGCTAATAATTTCATTCTGCATTATGTTAAGTGTGGCTACCAAGAGTCGCGACTGAAACAAATTGCCAATGAAATCGCTAAAAATTGAAGATTACCATAATTTTATACCAAGTCAAAACACCAAAAAACACAATAAAAATTCTGAAAGAATCCTATTAGTCATCAATTGGTACCAAAATTTTGCTGGAATTTCGAAAATGCTACACGACAGCTATGAACACATTGCGCAAAAAATATTCGCGTTTTAAAGAGATTTTTTCCCATCCCACTTATAGTTTCTTTCAAAAGAAATAAAAACATCAGACAAATTTTACCAACTGTAAGCGTCCATAGTCAAAACAACATGGAGTTCCGGATCTTTGTACTCCCGAAAACACTCACAGAGGAAAACCCCATGCGTTTTGCAATCTGAGTCAAGTTTTATTCTATTCCAAATTCAAAGAGAAACATCAAGATTTCTACGGAGGGTGGTAATTGTACTGATTCCCATTTAATAGACACTAAACATGACTTGATTTATGTGGGATGCACATTAAAAAAATTAAATAAAATATTCAATGTACACAGGTCAGACACAACAATATGAATTTGTATGGAGATAAAAGATTATTGGAAACATGTTAATAATTTAATTCGGCATTGGCTATCAAGAGTCGTGACTGAAACAAATAGCTAATGAAATCGCTAAAAATGAAGATTACCATAATTTTATATCAGGACAAAATACCCCAAAACACAATGAAAATACTGACAGAAACCCATTAGACATCAATTGGAACCAAAATTTTGCTGGAATTTCAAAATTATCATACATGACAGCTATGAACACATGAACGCGTTTTAAAGAGATTTTTCCCAACCCGCCTATCATTTCTTTCAAAGGAAATAAAAACATCAAACAAATTTTAACAAATGTAAGCGTCCACACTCAAAACAAACATAGAAGAGGAAAACCCTGTTCGTTGTGCAACATCATGAGTCATGTCAATTCTATCACAAATTCTAAGAGAAATATGATTTCTACAAAGGATGTTAATTGTATAACGCATAGGCTTTTCCTCTTCTATGAGTGTTTTCGGGAGTACAACAATGCTTGAACTCCATGTTGTTTTGACTGTGAACTCTTACAGTTGATAAAATTTGTCTTTTTTATTTCTTTCCGGTTTAATATACGCCACCCAATCTACCAAATATGACTTGATTTATGTGGGTTGCACAACGGAAAAATTAAATAAAAGATTCAATGGACACAGATATGATGTCAGACACAACAATGTGACATTAACGCAACTTGCAGAACATTTTATTACAAACGACTGAAATTTCGACAAATTTCATAAGGTGCGCATTCTAAAAAATATTCATAATCTACTGACCTTTCCACCCTTAAGGAGAGTTATGTTGCAAATTACTAAGACCCCGCCCATTGGAAAAATGAACAAAATCTATAAGATTTATTCTAAGGTGTTTAATTAATTCCTCTTGGTAACTAATCAACTAACAGAAAATTTCAAGATGAACAAGATCACCATCATATTAAGCATGTTTCAGTGTCATGCCTTAATATTGAAGGCGTTTCATTCGTTTTCACGCATCCATTACCAGGACAGCCGTTTTTTGTTTTTCTTTCATTACAAGACAATTAACATTTCCCAACCTCCCCAGTTTGTTTTGACCTGCTCTTTTTATCTGTTTTGGGTCATTTTTTTTTTAATTTTTTAATGGCCATAATTTTGATTTCCTTCCCCATTCCCTTAGCAAAAGAAGCTATTGATTTTGTCGGAAGACAGAATACAGCGGTCACTCTTAGTTTTTCATTAGTGGACAGGTCATACTAACATCATTCATTTCCGTTTTCCTGGGGTCATCACCCCACCCCATTATTTCATTGATATAACCTTACTTATTATAAAACGCAGATTGTGTGTGTGTGTGTGTGTGTGTGTGTGTGTGTGTGTGTGTACGTTTTATATTTTTGCACTAAATCAATTTGAAAACACAATTAAGAGGCATCACGTGAATGAAAGGGGGACAACTCATATCGAGTTATACTTATTATAAAACCCAGGTTGTGTGTGTGTGTGTGTTCGTTTATATATGGGATCGGATTTCCTACATTTTTCAACCGATTTCAACAAAACTTCACCTTTTTTTGGCAGGTACTGTTTCTTATTGTCTTTTTTTCTTTATTTTTACATTCAGAATGCTTTAAAAATTCCATTTACAAGACAATTGTTTATAATAAAATTCTATTCAATCGGTAGACTCATAATGATTGAAAACAATGTTTTTGTTTGAGTTTGGGTTTTTTCGTAAAAAAAAAAAATAATAATTAAGACATGCGTGTCCGTCAACCTTAAACAATAATCTTTGTCAATTTTATTTTTCAGTCTTTATGATGGTCGATACTTGATCTATTATCTTACTGTTACAAACCCAGGGCAACGCCGGGCTCTACTGCTAGTTTTTTATATATTTTTTTGTATAGATAATTGTACATATTGAAATTTTAAGTCATGGTGTGTTTTTAGTAGGGGCCCTGCGTGTGTGAGGTATTTTGGTGTATGTAGAAGCGAATGGTGACGGATAGATTCTTATGGTAAATGAACAAATTGTAACAAATGAATGGGTCGTGAATATGACTAGCTAAATCTAGGATAGTTAGTATCAACCACCCTTGACCCCATTCCCCATTATTTTCGGCCTTTTGCCACCATTATTGTATTCACTCAGTAATAAATCGTAGACAGATGAAGGTTTCATACGGCAACTTTGAAATGCATTTCTTATGCATCATAATTTCAGCAGGAATGATTTTCTAAAAATAAATTAAAACAGATTCTTTTGGGAGACAATTGTCCTTTTTCCTAGAAAAGTAGAAATCCAATTTTGGTGTATGTACGAGCGACTGGTGACAGATATATTCTTAAGGTGAATGAGTAAATTGTAATGAATGAATGGGTCGTGAATGTGATTAGCTAGATATAGAATTGTTAGTGTCGACCAACCTTGATTCCACTCCCCACTTTTTCGGCCTTGTGTCACAATAACTGTATTCAATCAGTAGTAAATCGTAGACAAGTAACGTTTGTACAAATAAAGTTTTTTGTAGATTTTTATACTTGAATTTTTTAAATATAATTTGAAGACAGACATTCTGTTGAATTATTGTTTAACATTATCAAACACTGTTTTCATTTTTATTTTCTTAAAACGCGCTCTTTTGTTAACTGTTGAAAAATATTGAAAGATTTACCTCAATCATCTTTTGTTATTGTTTTATTACTAGCAACCATATCCAGCTGGCCGATTAGAAAAAAAAAGTGTTCAATGAGATTGGAGCAAAAACAGCATCATGTTTAGATCTAACAGAGTCAATTACTTTAAAGTACTTTCATTAAAAAAAACATTTTGAATTAATGCAGTTACTCATATAACAGAAGTAGTCTGTATTTCGGAGTCTGTCTATATTTCTGAGATGAGGTATTATGTACAGTATTTACATTATTCGGACTATTGTCCTCATCTTTGTCGCCATATTTATCACAAATGTTTTCAGCAACCATTTTTACCAGTGCTCATATTGCAATTTTGCTATTATCCTTCCATGTTTTTACCAGAGCTCATATTGCAACTTTGTTATTATTGCTTTTCTCTGGCACTCCTTATTACTGGTTCCCATATTGTATTTATTTCTATGCTTGGTCGGCTCGGGAAATTTTTGTGGCCTAGCATATGTGCTGATTCCTTAAGTTTACGAATTTTCCAGTGGTGTTCCCTGTCTATGATCTCAACATGATCCCACAGGGAACGGTGATCTCCCTTCTCTCTATATATGTGGTCAGCCACTGTGCCATGTGTCCTCAAGGACACATGGCACAGTGGATAAAGGCGTTGGTTAGATCCAGTGACGGACCCAAAGAGTGTGAGTTCAATACCCGGTTAAGGCGGTGGAGAACTTTCAGAGGGAAAATTAGCAGGAGATAACTGTTCACTGACATCCATCAAACATGGCACGTGGAACTAGAACAGTCTACCCCAGTGATCGAAATAAAGGGTTCAGATCGAAATTCCAACCACTTGAAGAAGGCCGGAGCGTACAACGGCCGAAACGTTGTGATAAATATGGAGACAAAGATGAGGACAATAGTCCGAATAATGTAAATACTGTAGTCCGTATTTATTCAATCGAAGTTAGCCGAGTAGATGAAAAGGTAAAAGAGGCAACATGAAGACCCAGTTCAGGCCACAATTATTTTGGAGTTTTTGAAATTCAATTTGTCATTGATGTAAAAGAGGATACATTTATAAAGCAATTGTTAAGTTTGTTGAAGATTGGTTGAAAGATCAACGAAAAATAAGAAAGAAACCAGTAAAAATCGCCATTTTTCACTATTTACGCGGATTTTCACTATATGTGTGGACTCAATTATCAAGTAAAATTAAACAATTAACTTATTGTTGGCTACAATTAAGTGAAGTTTGTATTAGATTGCTTGAAAATTGAGGGAGTTTTTAGTTTAAAATTTGGGTTGAAATCGATTTGTGTTGAAATCAGTTTTTCGTATTTTGCGGTTTTTCGTTAATCGCAGTAGCGTAGAAATAAAAAAAAATGAGGTATCGTTGAGCTCGGCATGATGTACGTAACCTACATACTGAGTTTGAACGAAATCAGAGGAGAAAAGTTGAATTTATCGATTTTTGATAAGCATTATTGATTTTTTGCAATAAGAAGGTATCTCTTACGTTGTACACTGTATGCGCCAAGTTTGGTGAAAATCGGTTGGATATATCTCGCGAGAAAAGGTATTACACATACAGACAGGCATCCTCTGTTTTATATATAGAGATTATGAATATTATTGTTAAGTGAGAACAAAGAATACCAATAATGTGACGTTGAAGTATGACTACATTAGTCCTAATGTAACCATCATTACAACAAGTCTGATGGAGGTATACCAGTTACATCCATAGGAGCCAAATGTACTCGCTATGGTGATAGGTTTTGATGAAAAAAAAAATGTGTAAAGTTTTAAGTAGGAATCAGTTGAAAATCATTCAAGTTCGTTAACAGTTCAAATGATTTCCAGTTAAGAGTGATCCCAAGTATCGAGAGGTGACTCCCAAGTTGCCTTCAGACGTCAAAGAAACAACCTTCTCGACACTTATGATGCTGAGTAATGGAGCAGTTAAATATAGTGCAGTAATACACAAGGTGAGGCCAACGTTTTAATAACTTTTATTTGTTCTCTCTGTTTCTTTCTTTCTTTCTTTTTTATTTATTTTTCATCATTCTTTTGTTTCTATCATATTTTTCTTTTATTCTTTCTTTATTTCATTTCCGTCTTCCCATCCCACTTTCTTTCTCCTTTCTTTGCACTTATCATCTTTTACATTTTTTTCTTCTCTTTCTTTCTTTCTTTCTTTCTTTCTTTCTTTCTTTCTTTGCACCTATAATTTTTCCCTCTTTCTTTATTTCCTTCTTTCTTTATACCTATCACCCTTTCCTTCTCTCTATCATACTCATACGTTAAGTTTGCCCTATGCTTTTTATTTCTGGTTAACTTGTTTTCTTCGTTTATATACTATGTTGTTTTTGTCATCTATCATCCTTTCTTTCTTTCTTTCTTTCTTTCTTTCTTTCTTTGCACTTTTCATCCCTTCCCTTTTTCTTTCTTTCTGTCTGTCTTTCTTTCTTTCTTTCTTTCTTTGCACTTTTCATCCCTTCCCTTTTTCTTTCTTTCTGTCTGTCTTTCTTTCTTTCTTTCTTTCTTTGTACATATGATCTTTTCCCTGCTTCTTTCTTTCTTTTTTCCTTTCGACCTATCATCCTTTCCTTCCTTCCTTCTTCCTTTCTTTTTTCTTTCTTTCTTTCTTTGCACCTATCATCTTTTCCTTTCTTTCTATCTTTCCTTCTTTCTTTGTACCTATCACCCTTTCCTTCTCTCTATTAACTCATCCCCTTAAGTTTGATCCTCTTCTTTTTTATTTCTTCTTAACTGCCTTTCTTCTTTTATATAATATTCTATAAAATGGTACTGCCATATCTGTGAGAAGACATTTTTGTCTGGAGTCATTAATCACAATATCTGGTCGATTAACTTTTATATGTCTGCCAATATGAGAGGTTAAAGTCCCAAAGAATTCTGACTTCTTGGCCTTATTTGACTGGTTCAGTCAAAATCCGAATCATTTATTATTATTATTATTATTATTATTGTTTTATTTCCTTTGGCTTCTGATGTATTCTCATTTCTTTCCGTGTCCCGACCAGAGACCTTACGTCAAAAATAACATCATATTTTACATCGATAAAGCCGTTCGTATAGTGTGGGCTGTATTCGTGAGAACAATATTTTATATTTCTTTAAAGTAAGGGCTACCAGGAATTCCTTCAAGGAGTCTATTAGAAATTTTTCCAATCACTCCCAGAACTCCAACTACAACTGAAATTGTTGATGTCCTCATGTCTGTAGAAAAATCACGTGGTAGAAATAAACACTCAGTTGTGGAGCAAGCTAAGTGAACAATAATCCAACCTTTAGAAAGAGAGCTATTTATGTTGCCATGGAGCATCTCATTGTGCTAAAGTGGGATAGTCCATTGCTTGGGCTGTGATTGGCTGCTGGTACAGTACTGTACTGTATTGATGCGGCATTCACCCTGGGCGGATTGAGCCGGCTTCTTCCTGTTATGAGAAGAAGATTCTTGGGATAAATTACAGAAGTAGGGTACCCAGGCCTACTCGGATAACGTTCTTGCTTGCCGCGGGGTTCCCACAGACGCAGAGACAGGAACGACCAGAAGCCGCCGGTTACCGATGCAGACGCTCCTTGGATTTTCACCAGAGCCCTTGTTAGCCGGCGTGTGTGTCAGACCTGTCCGCCTTGGGTGGCCCTACCAGGAACGAAGTTCCGGGCGGCATAGCTCTGACACTACCGTTTACACCCCCCCACCGACTGTGAGGTAAGGGTTGGACTTTGGGGGCTTACAGTACCAGGTGTTCCCAAGCGGTCCCCCATCTAAGTACTGACCTGGCTCTACGATGCTTAACTTCGGTGATCGAACGAGAACCGGTGTTTTCAGCGTGATTTGACCGTAAGCTGCTGGTACCTGCGTGGAGGTATTTCTATATAAATACCAGCTTGATTCATCAGTTAGTTTGCAGGGTTTGTATTAAGTTACAACCTGCTTTATTTTTGTCTGCCAGCTGGATGCTAGCTGGGATCTTTACACCGGTAAGTGCTGTTTATTATTGTCATTCTACAATGTCCTACAGTTTTGAGGTTTCGATTTCAAGGCCCTTGTATTTTGATAGCTTTTTGATGATCTTCAAATATATATTGCACTCTCCATGGACTGCTATGACAATAAGGAGGCACTTTTTGTCTTTACGGTCTCTAATCACGATGCCTGGGCGATTAGCTTTGATTATTCTGTCTGTCTGTATTGTAAAAGCCCATAAAATTGTTACAAATCCTATCTTCGTAGCCGGGTCTGGGTCAATGTTCATACGACTTTCTTGCAGTTTCCTTTCCGTGAGCGTTGCAGGTTTTCCGGTGAAGATATTGGCCCACTGTCTTGCCGTGTTTTATATTCAATGGATGCCAATACTGCGGAACTTGATAAAAAATGGTCAATTGTTTCTGGATATTTATCACAGAATCTATATTTTTGGACTAACAGAATTTTTCATTATGCGTGCATTGTAATTTCTAGTTAGCGAGCATTGGTCCTGTGCAGCAAGAATAAAACCTCCAGTTTCCGCTTTTAACCTTGCACTATATGGCCACTGATGGGCACGGGGTTTGTCTAGATTAGCTTGTTTGGTACGGGCAGAGTATTAACTGTGAAGCGGTTTATCTTGCCATCGTTTCTGTATCTGGTCGGTGGTATTTGCCTTTGCTTTTATTATCATTATTTTTATTTTCTTTGATTTCTGGCGTCTACACATTTTTTTCCGGGTCCCGCCCAGGGACCTAAGGTTAAAAATGGCATCATGACACTTTCTACTGACAAAAAAAAAAAAAATTACATAGATAAAGCCCTTCGTAAAGTGTGGGCTGTACTTGTCAGAACAATTTTTTGTATCTCCTTGAGGCATGGACTTCCAGGAATCCCTTCAATTAGTCTACTTCAATCTTTTCCAACCAGTCCTAGGGCTCCAACTACAACAGGGATTGTTGATGTTCCCATATGCCACATTTTCGAAATTTCTATTTCAATGTTCTTGTATTTTGACAGCTTTTGGAATATCTTCAAAGATACATTGCAGTCAGCAGGGACTGCCATATCAATAAGGAGGCACCGTTTTTGTTTGTGGTCTTTAATAACAATATCTGGCCGGTTGGCCTTGATTGTTCTGTCAGTGTGTATTTTGTAGTCCCATAGAATTGTAACAGGTCCTATCTCCGTAACCGGGTCTGAGTGGTGTTCATACCAGTTTCTTTCAGTTTCCTTCCCGTATGATATTGGCCCACTCTGTCATGTTGGGTTTTATATTCAGTGGGTGGCAACATCGTGCAACCTGATACAAGATGATCAATCGTTTCTGGATATTTATCACAAAATCTGCATTTTGGGCTGACACAATATTTTTATCCGCTAGCTAGACCCCTGATCAGGAGGTTGGAGGTTTTGAGGAACATGCAACCACCTCTTAATTGCTGCTGTTCCCAGGTACACTCTGACCCAGGGTGGTAGCACCTGTTAGGATCCTAATCAGGGGTAAATAATGAACCTTCAAATAAAAACAAAATACTATGAAATTATAAAAATACGTTTTTATCGTAAAATAACTAGCAATACATTTTATAATAGAATTATCATCAATACATTTTATAGCAAAATAGCCAACAATACATTTTATAATAAAATGACCAACAATACATTTTATAGTAAAATGACCAACAATACATTTTATCTCTAGTTGAAGGCATGCAACTGAGTTCAAGATGTCTATAGTTGAAGGCATACAATTGCGTTCAAATTATTTAAATTTCAGCATTAAATAACCCATAGATGTTGATATATCCGCTAAACAAAATCAGTCAAACATGAAAAACACTTTCATGATATTTATATATTCTCAGTCAGTTATGGGTCATGCGTTATACACCCTTTCGATACATGACTGACGAGGCAATTTTTTCCTGCAGTAGGTTGCCATTTCTTTCTGCAATAGACCAGTTGTCATCCAAGGTTAAAGAATCCGATCTGTCCTGCTATTTATTCATAGCTGGTGGAGGGTGGGGAGAAGAAGAGGATTCATAACGTTCCCAAGGGTATTAGCCCCTTAAAGCATGTAATGGATTTGACTGGAATTTGAATTCGGCTCTCCGATTCCTCAATGCGAGCCGCCATCTATTACTCCACCGCAAACTGTATTCCAAACTATAACTTTAAACATAAAACACCGTATCTCGTAATTATGTTCACACAAACATGTATATGCACAAAAGCTGTATTCAATTGTGAAAGCAAAGTAACACACATATATATATATATATATATATATATATATATATATATATATATATATATATATATATATCAAGTATAGGATTGGTGTATACGGAATAAATTCTAATAACCAAAAATACTATTCTTAAAAGAGTGTTCAATACAGAGTAGAGCAAATATAATTATTTATTCGAAAATTATAACATAAATATATTATAAAATCACTACAAAAATAGCCATTTTGTTTCAACACTTCTGGTGTCTTATCAAGTGATGGTGTTGAATATAGAAACTACATTCAACACCATCACTTGATAAGACACCAAATGGCTATTTTTGTAGTGATTTTATAACATATTTATATTATAATTTTTCGAATAAATAATTATATATATATATATATATATATATATATATATATATATATATATTCAACACTCAGAGGCGACAGGCTGTTTCATGCCGCCTGACGATTGCGTTCAGCATGAAACAGCTGTCGCCTCTGAGTGTTGAATTCAACATTCACTTTATATTTGTATTTACATACGCTCTATCTCTGATATCCAAGAAAAATAAATTTTGGCATTATATGACCCATAAGGAGTTGGTATGCTGTTAAACAAACAAAACAAGTATCCCAAGGCAGAAATATTCTTGGAAATAGTCTCGAATCTGTCAACCACAAAAGAGAAAACTTGCACTGATGCTTTTTACATATTTTCCATTTTTTCTTCGCGGGTTATTAGTACCTCTCTATTTTCATTTATTCCACCATTAAGATTTTCTTATCCCAAGGTACCGTAATATCTATAATGACCTCTCTTGTGTACAAGTGTGATATGCGGGCGATTACTCTCCAAACCCTTGTCAGTCAACATGATCGTATTTCCACATGAACTTCATTTTTTTTTGTTTTTTTCACCAGCAGGTTATATCGAATACTTTCTGGATTAACCCCACTCTTAGGAGGAAACAATCTTTTTTGTAATGGCTCTATTTCCAGATCATAATCCAAAATCTGCAAGATTTTCCCTATTTTTGTGCAACATCCCGATGCTTCAATGGTTATTGGCACTTTAATTATTTTCTACGATAGTCCTTAACAAACAAGATTCCCTACTATGAGAGAAAATCGAAGAAGGTCAAAACTATGTGGTGATAACAATCAAGATCCGGGTGCTTGTTTGAACAGATCAATATGTAATAACCATTCGAAATAATTATAAATGCTTTTATACGTATAACAGCCTATGACGACTAAGTATAGCTCCAAGTTGGAGAAGAGACAAAGGCAGACTAATAGCGCCTCATGACCAGCTGTTTCGGATAAATGGAGCTCGTCAGCCCAAGAAGGCTGTCCATCTAAGGGAAAGAAAATATTTTGGTTTTTATTCAAACACGAAAAAGGTTATGGAAGTAAATCTAGACAGAAAACTATGAGTGGAGCCTCGAAGGTTGTTGACTGTCAACATTGACAACTTTCCGGGCCCCAAATATTATTTTGGATCTTGTCAGTACAAATGAGAAAGGGAGGGGCATTTAATTTGGGCAGTGCAGAGCCTCTATATACCATTGCCCAAAGGACTGAATTTTGACCAAACATAAGGTAGTCTACAGGAATTCGGTTCATCAAGGGGAAGAAAATCCCTGATTTTAAAAATTCCGTTGCCTTGCGGTCATATCCAAACACAGAAAAGGTTATGGAATCCAGACAGAAAACCCGAATTGGAGCCCTGAAGGCAGGTTGACTGTCAACACTGACAACTTTCCGGCAACTTCTGCAGCCAAGCCGGCACCAAATGTAATGCCCTGTATTTTTTTGGATTTTGTCGGTACAGCCGAGAGATGTGGGGCAGGTAGTCTGGGCAGCGCCCGTTTTTCTGGACCGAGAAGCGAGCCTTGCGTTGATCGCCTAGGCTTTTGGGGACTTGCTGTTAATAACTACCCACAGAGATCGACTTGTTAGGAAGGACTTTATAATTGAGAAAACCCTTCTAATGATCCCATATCCAGAAAGATTGTGCAATAACCATTTCTGCCACAGTGTGTCAGTCTTGAAATATATAAGGCGATCGTTCTTTAGATGTATTTGTTGTCTAGTGCGTCACTGATTCTCTGAGTAATGGCAATTAGGATACCAGCGGTGGACCGAGCCGATCAAAATTCGTGCTGTTTGCCACTCAACCTTGTCCCTATTGAGGTGACCAACAACTTCCTTGTTGTTTATAGCTTTAAAAACTTTTCTGATGACACTGAGGAGGTAGGTCTATACTGTGACGGGGATCGGCTCTCAGCCGTATTCGTGAAAAGAGTCCATACACTTGACATCTTCCACAAATATTCTTTTTTTCATCTTTATATGCTGTGTATTTTCTTCTTGTAGACTATCATGGCTCTTAGTAATTTCCTGTCTCTTATAACAATAAGCGATATTTAAGTCCTTGGCCTCGGGCACATCGGGGTGGTGCAATGGTTAGCAAGCTTGTCTCGCTAGATCAATTACGACTGAAAAGTGAGTTCGATCCTCCCCAGGTACCCCATACTTTCGACCTTGTGCCGCACCTAAGCTACGCTTGGAAAATAACTATTTTGGGGCACCTCGAGGTGGTGCAATGGTTAGCAAGCTTGTCTCGCTAGAACAATTACGACTGAGCAGTGACTTCGATTCTCACTGGGTGCCCCCTAATTTCGGCCTTGGAAAATCACTTTAAGTCTTTGGCCTCAATCTGCCATTTATTCATTCAAACTCATCAAGTAGGTAACTCGATTCGTTCTGCTTATGTTTAATTTAATATAGAACATATTTGGGGAAGGAATTCTCCTTCAAAAATCGGTTAATAATTCGCTAAGATCAAGAATAATATTCTTAAGGACAACCACTGGGAATTTATCTGGACCAGTCTCTTGACTTCACAGGCCGTAATAAAAAAAATATTACTTAGATTACGTTCTGTGAGACGCAAGAAGTTGGAATGGGAAAAGCCTTTGTCATCTAACGTTAAGTTAGAGGCAAATGTAACAGTTATTATGAAAATAATCTCGCATACAATTTATTACTTAAGTGAGTGTGGTCCTCATTAAGTGACTATATTTGTTCCTTTATAATTGACTAAACTAATTCTTGTAAATAGCATTATCAAAATATCTGCTGATTGTGTACTGGGGTTGTGTCGAGAGGGCGGTCTGCGGTGATCGCCTTTTGTTTCTTCTTCTAAAAATGAACCACCATTTTGTAATAAGATCATGACAAAACACTCGAATTGTAAACGAGAACTAACAGATAGAAAAAATATCCTTAAGTTATAATGTCAGACATTTTTGGGGCGAAATTAATTTTTAGCAAACGAGTAAAAGGGAAAATCTATAAAATATCCAATTATTTAGACCGCGGGCAATCATCAGTGACGTTTATTATTTTGATAGAACTGAATTTATATAACATTTTCTTCATTCTTTCTATTCCCCGTAATTTCTTAATCATTTCTACAATTCCTTATAAATATTGAATTAAATTCTAAGATTTTGGAAGTTTTTTTCATCTTTATATGCTGTGTATCTTCTTGCTGTAGACCATCATGGCTCTAAGTAATTTCCTGTCTCTTATAGCACTAAGCGATATTTAAGTCTTTGGCCTCGATTTACCAATTATTCATTCAAACTCATTAAGTAGGTAACTATGATTCGTTCTGCTTATTTTTCATTTAATATAGAACATATTTGGGGGGGGGAGGAATTCTTTAAGAATCGGTTAAATAATTCGATAATATCAAGAATAATATTCTTATGGTCAACCACTGGGATTTTATCTGGACCAGTCACGTGACTTCACAGGCCGTAAAAAAAATATTTCTGAGATTGTGTTCTATGAGACGGGAAAATTTGGAAAGGGGATTGCCTTTGTCATCTAACGTTAAGTTAGATGCAAATGTAACAGTGAGTAGAAAATTCTCCTAGCTCTCTTTCCTCGTGTGTCCAAGAATTGTGTTGTTGTTTTTTTTTTTTTTTTAAGCATGAGTGTTCTTCTAATTCCCATTGTTTTTAAAACTTCCCCATTGTTCACATGTTAGGTCTATGGTATTCCCAGCATCAATCCGTAGAATCAATCCAGGCTTCTTCATTTTAAAGAAAATTCATTCACTACCATATAAGACGATAGGTACAACATGGATTAAACACTTTTTCTTTAACGGAATATTCTTATATTTTAATACTTGGTTTAATTTCTGGCAGTCTTCTTTCGTTATTCAAATGCGTCTTCGGACTTTTAGGTTCCTTTTTCCAAAGTCTATGAGAATTACAAAGAAATGACGATTCTGACGGGAAAGAGAGGAAGAAGTATGCAACATAATCGGTGAGTGTAAAAAGCCAGCCTAAAAAGAATACAAATGAAAGTATGACAGAGTAGAAAGAGTTATAGAAAGAGAACAGTGCAAATAAATTATGTTGACAACTGGTATCAAAACAAACAAGAATTTTAGTCGAAAATAAAATCACCAATTACTTTGAGATTTCGCCATAATGATTAATTTTCACTGAGGCCTTCCGATTTTAAGTATTATAAAGTTTTCTAAACGTCACATTGTAAGTAGCAAAACTAAAATTTATATCATTTTTGAGATAAAGAATTATTATTATAATTAAACAAAACGACTGACGTAACTCTTTCAATATTAGCAAATGGAATCAAAATAAAAAAGAGACTTTAGTCGAAAAAACCACTAAATACTTTGAGATTTCGTCAGTCAGACGGACAACACAATCCAAACAAGAACACCAGAATAAAGGAAAAAAATCGCACCTCCAGATCTTGCACGTGACATAGTGAACGGGAATGAAAGTGATAAATTATATAAAACCCCAGGACCTCGCCCGGGAGGCGAGAAAGCTATGAAATCTGATGCTCACAATCGTTCCCATTATAGTCGTTTCATCTGAATTAGTGGTGAGACACTGCTTGGACCAGCGAGGATACTGAAAAAAAAAGGTGCTGGATATTCGAGATTTTGCATATTTGTACCCCAGCTCATTTGTTGACATGCTGCTCATTCACTTAATGATCAAACCAAAAATAACTATCAATGTGTATTTATTTATATATTTCCTGTCTTGGGAAGGGTGGTAAATGAACATGTTTGTAAATTTATAAATGGTTACTTCCTTTAGTTGTTTTAATAATCTATACAAATAAAATATTTATTTGCATCTAGACAAAATTAGTTCCCAAGCAAAATGAAGAGTTTAATTGATCAGTCACTTTTCTCCTACGTTTCTTAGATTGCAGTCTCATTTGTTCAAGTCTTTCATGTGAGGCACTCTGATACATTTGTCTATTAAGTGATCGGCTTGCTTCAACTTGTTCTTGAAATAGACTTTGTCGCCTCCATCTTTGTTGTTCTGTTGTTAATCTTTTTCTTTCGAGAGATATTTCCATTTCATTGTTATATTAAACACGCACAAATTTTAACATGAAAAGATGCTGAGCAAAAAGTGGTTTATATAATAGAAGTAATCAATGAATCATAGCTACCATTGAACGCCTAAAAATATAAAGGGAGCGGATTAATTAAATAATTCATTGACCTTTATTTTAGTTTTG
This sequence comes from Acanthosepion pharaonis, assembly GCA_903632075.3. Lineage (NCBI taxonomy): Eukaryota > Metazoa > Mollusca > Cephalopoda > Sepiida > Sepiidae > Acanthosepion > Acanthosepion pharaonis. Next base: position 1,885,246 of record CAHIKZ030005270.1, on the reverse strand, counting down.
TATTCTTGATCTCTGACTCATTGAATCTTCTTTCGAGACTTTTATTTAATTGCATCTTACGATTAAAACTTTGTAACAATTTTTCTTTTAAGCAATTCACCCCAAAAAATGCAATAATGTCACTAAGACACAAGGGTCTGCTGCGAGTGAAAGGGAATTAAAATACTTTAGAAAGAACGGGAAACCCAATACTCGTTATAAATCTCTATTCCTGTTCAAAAGACCGGGGAGGAGTGTGAACCAGACGATAGTCGAATTTATTTATTCCGACTGAGGAAAAATAATAGCAAATAAATAGTAAATAAAATTTCATAGTTTATGCGAAGATTTCAGAACTGTATAGTTGAAGTAGACTTGAGAAGGAACCGGAAACCCAATCCTAAACAGGAAACAAGGGATAAACTTCTACTCCTGTTAAAAAAAAATCTCGGTAGGTGTGTGAACTGGACAATAAGCGATCTTATCTACTCCTATTTAGGAAATAAAAAAATAAATATTAAATAAAATTTCAGAGTTCGGACGGTGACATCAGAATTATAAAGTCGACGTAGCCTGACGTCTGTACTAGTAATAATGATACAATCTAAAGCTAAAGAAATGGATTTAGTTCGAAAGATCTGACAACAAATGTCTTCAGCAGATTAAAGAGTAAAAGGTCGACAGAATAGGAATATATCGAGAACTTTTGAGAAAAGAAGAAAAATTGTGAAATTGGAATGTGTCATCTGTACTCACCCTTAATGAATGATTGGAATGGCCCAGGAAAACCATTTAAAGAATTTGGGAAACAAATTAAATGTCCGAAATCTTTAAATTATCTCGATGATTGTCTTTTTACATCAAATGAAAAATAGAAAAGATTGTTGTAGTATTGAGGGAATTTGCTGTCACTTGCCTTAAACAGAAAATCAGGGCTGGATTAAGACCCATAGGGGCCCTAAGCACTTAAAAGATTTTGAGGCCCCCATACATCTGTGAGTTAAGTATGCTAGTATGGAGTCTTGGTGAGTAGTGCAAATAAAGGATATCAACCGAGAACAACGGGCACATATGACCATCGAGAGAGGTTGATCATTAGTTCCATCCCAGAACAACATCAATCAAGAAAGGACCAATCACAGCTGTGCAGCCACTGTCACGTGAGCCACAACCAGATTCTAAATAAAAAACTGACCAGAAGTGGTCGTATAATCAACAAACCAGCGTATCAAATAAACACATGGTTAGAATATAACCGAACATAAAGGTAGTCTACCCCTGTTCACAAAAATTAAATCCCATTAAGTCAATTAGTAATACTAAATTATTCAAGAGAGCTGATGTGATATATTGGGTAAATAAAAAATATCATTGTCTCCCTTTGCTCATTCTCTTATTAACCAATCAGAATCGCAATAAAGATTTACTGCGGGTCAGTTGTCTCCTCCTCGTTGTTGTTGTTGTTGGTGGTTGGTGGTGGTGGTGGTTATATGGTGCAATTATTATTGGCGCACTGGTGCACTAGGGATCATACCAAAAAATATGCAAGATTATATTTCTGGACTACATGGGACAATAAAGCAAATTGTATATTTGGAAATCCGAAAGTATCCCTATAATTAAGAGAGATAATACAAATGCAAAATTAAATATATCCATCAATTTTGATGATACCGATAAACTGCAATATAATATCGTATAATAATAATAATAATAATAATAATAATAATAATAATAATAATAATAATAAGCTAATGGCCCAGACATCGGGATATGGGGCTACAATCTCTGATTGACAATGTTAAACAATATTTCGACGGAATGCTTGTCTTTTTCAAATTATATTTTTAAAAGATTTTACAAGTATAAAAATATATTAATCTACAAGAAAGTACTGTAAGTCATTTTACAAACGTGGCTTGTCTAAAATTTATTACTGATATAGCAATTGTGGCACAAGGCCGATAAAAAGGGGAAGACTGGTCAAGGTTGGTCATCACTAGCTATCTAAACCTAGCTAATCGGATTCACAACCCATTCATTCGTTACAATATACTCATTCACCAAGAATTTATCTGTCACCATTCGCTCCTACATACACCAAAATACCTCACACACACTGGGCACCTACTGGCTTGTCTTGTAATGAAAAAACGGCTAGTAATGAACGCGTCAAAACGAATTAAAATGCCGCCAGCGTGAAGGCATGAATCTAAAACGTGCTTAATAGGATGGTGATCTTGGAAAAATTGTATAATATATCTTGAAGAAGACAGATATTGTTGAAATATTTTTCAACATTATCAAACACTGTGTTTTTTCTTTTCTTTTTCTTTTCTTAAATGGCATACTTCTCTTAAGTGTTGAAAAATATTGGAAGGGTTACGACAATCGTTTTGTTTAATAATATTAATAATAATAATAGAATGATTATATTTCATCAATTGTTAGGTCTGCTATTGGGAAAGATCACTGAGTCGTGCTAGACAATCTTTCTCGCCATCATCCATCTTGCTAGCTTATAAATCTGGTCTTCGTCCGTGCATTGAATATTACTCCCATATCTGGTTTGATGCTCCTGCTATAAATCTCGGAATACCAGACAAAATCCCCAAAGGTGTTTGTAATATTATCGGTCCTGACCTGGCATCTCGACTTCACTCACTTTTCCACCGCCCTGCTAAGATTTCCCTGTATGTCTTTTCTACAAATATTTTTATGGCAACTGCTCTGACGAGCTACTTTCGCTGGTTCCCAAACTGCATGAATTTAACTAGGTAGCCATCTCTTCTCTTCTACACCAACAGCTTCATATCTCACACTTCCCATCTGTGGAACTCCCTTCCTCTTACTTGCTTCCCTGATAGCTATAATCTTCAATTATCCAAATGCAATGTCAATCGACATCTTCAGATGCTTTGATCTAATTCCCCGTCCTTCTCTTCATCTTTTTCTCAAACACCCCTTTTTACTCTTACTTTCACTCTCTGTAATCCCTTGCGTGCTAGTGGCACTCCCACCTTGCTTGGTGTGATATGCTTAAAATAAAAAAATATTTTCTATAAATATTTTCACGGCAATTATTCTGATGAACTTTCCTCCTTGGTAAACGACCGAATGAATTTAAGCGTACGACTAGATTGGCAACTGGTTCCCATCTTTTTACTGTTGAACTATAGCTAGACGCAACCGTAACTTCTATTCTAATAGTTTCTTCCCTCACACTTCCTGCCTGTGTAACTTTCTTCTTGTTTCTTGCTTCGCTGCTATCCATGACCTTCAAAAAACAACGTAAATCTTCATCTTCTGTCTTCCTGAAACCTATTCTTTTATTGTCTTTTCTCGCCACTAAACTCTTCTCATTGTCTTTCACTCTTCGTAACACGTTGCGTCTTAGTGGCATTATTGCCTTGCTTGCAGCGAAATGAGTAAAAAATAAACTAATAATAATAATAAATCAGCAAGAATACTGACGAGAATGTTGGACGGTTGGAGAGTTTTGGTTTTGCTTGCTCTATTACGAAACACAGCGGAAATTATTTAATTTAAATGTTGTTGAGCGCCACTAATAATTATTATTATATTTTCAATGGCATATTCGTTCAGACAGTCATGACTTGTCACAGATTCGATTTCTGTTTTATTTAGTAATTACTTTGAATTCTTGTGAAGCGCCATAGTTTCCTTCTCCTCAGTCCTGGGTGATTGTAATCCGCTAATCCTGCCCAGTTCTGTTTAATATGAAGGGAAAAGCCGTACCAATCGTTATTCGAGTGCAGCTTACATTCCCGAAGAACTTAAGCCAAAAGACTGGAAGAACTAAAAATTAAGGTAAACGCTGAACCCATTCAGACGACAGTATTGTTGAAAACAGCTAAGATACTGAGGAGAGTCCTGGAATTCTGAAGAGATTTGTTGTCAGTGTAAGCAACCAGTCACTACTGATTTGAACACTCAATGAGCAATTAATAATAATAATAATAATAAAATACCTTGTATTAATTATGTTATTGGTTTAGCTGTTGTTTTTGTCTGCATTATAATTGCGGTTTTTTTTAAAAAAAAGTATTTTGGTAGCACCAAAAGACAAAACATGAATTCTGATATATATGGCTTCCCTATCGGCCGAACACATTTTCCCAACTAATCAAAGGAAGCCACGTAAATTCTTCGCCCCAAAGATTTTTTGCTGATGTTTTTAACGCCTCATTCAGACAAATAACATCAATATTTTTAGGGGAATTAAACAGGTAGGTTCTGTCGGTCATCGAATCAACTGCGTATTATCGACTGTCGACCAAAACGAATGCAATATTTCGTCACATCTGCTTGATTGGCTCACATCTTATTCAAGGACTATTCTGATCAAATAAAACGTTTACCAAAATGTCTGTCACTGTCAAGAAGTTAATATAATCAGTAAGGCAGACAAGATGTAGATGCCTACAACCTGGCATTTTTTGGAACATTAGAATTCAATTTAATTCAAATATGCTCTTATCACATACGTATAAAACGGTTACACGGATCTAAACCACACCGGAAAAGAATATATCAAATAGTGACAGTGGAACCTCGGTTCACGAATTTAATTCGTTCCTGAAGGCCGTTCGTAAACCGAAATGTTCGTAAACCGAAACTATTTTTCCAAAAGGAATCAATATAAGGGAAAAGTCACAGTAGAATAAAATTTAAAAAGAAAAGCATGCTACAACATACTGATGTATACAACTCAGAAATGATTCTGTTCGGGTTAACTCGGTTCGGCAATGATGTTCGAAAACCAAAATTTTGTTCGCTAACCGAGACATTTTCATCACGAATTTTCTGTTCGAAAGCCGATTTGTTCGATATGTGAGACGTTCGAAAACCGAGGTTACACTGTATACGTATTATCAGTATATTGTATCTTTATTAAATATTATATGCACAGTTTTAAAATACCGTCCAAGATGGTACAAGCTATTTTTATTTAATGCTGTTTGTGTCTTTTGTATAATAACTTCTAGTATTTTGAGTCTTTCCTTGCAACGAGTACTCTCTAACATATCTTAGTATTATCTACTAATATTTGTTTATATTTTATTTTGGTTATTTGTGATACGATAATCAATATATGCACAAATTGTGACAAATGACAGGAAGTAAACAACTATATCTTGTCTACCATATTGACAAACACCCATTTCTTCATAATGACGGAGACTATCGAAAGTACAAAAAACCCGGACATATACTAATTTTAGACATTTTATCCACAATTCCGATTTTGATTTACAACATTTTATTTAAAAATTTAGAAAAATACAAAAAATATTAAACAGATAAATTTTACAGACAAATATTATTATTATTTAGAGATGTGCGAGACCTTGAAATATGTGCCGTATTTCCCGTCGTATAAAGCGCACTTGTTTTAATCCTCTCAAACAATACACCTATAAATTATAACTACATGGATGTGTTTGGTGTCCGGAACTAACCGCTTGTCTGCATTTACTTAATGTACTGATGACTACAAAATTAAATATATTTGATTATAACAGATTGAATTAAGAGTAAATCAAAGTTCTGTTAAGATATATAAAAACATATCTCACACATTATGAAATGGAAAAATGACGTCATTTGTTTACATTTGGATACGCATCGAGCGGATATGAATGTACGAGAAAAAATCATGGAGAATTGTTTTTTAAAAACAGTAAAATTGACCTTGCTAACCGTAACGCTCCTATGTGGCTAAATCGGTAAAAGCACGTCAGGCTATATGACGGTTCCCTCATAGGATGCAGGTTCGATTCCTGTCGGAGGACGCATATTTTCTATGAAAAATTTCTCGGATATCCAGGCCGGTAAATGTCGTTAATACTCTTTATTAGAGCACTTACTAAAATATTTGTATCGATAAAAAGAACGTAAAAACATTTCAAAAAATGTCTTAAAATAATTGTCGGACTTTGTCCATTTCATAAAAACCTATGCCTGGACGGATCTGCTTTCTATTGTTATTTTCTTTATTAAAGATCTCTTGCCAAATATGTTCATGAATTCATGTTATACGACAGTCAGTTTTATATTGTCATTTCACTGATATATTTTAGTTATATCTGAAATAGCATATCCTTTATATATATATATATATATATATATATATTATATTAGTTATATCTGAAATAGCATATCATTTATATATATATATATAGAGAGAGAGAGAGCGAGAGAGAGAGATGTGGGGTAATAATCCGTTAGTATATAATCCAATGGGATCCTAGTAATATAAAATATTAAAAGTGATCCACAAAAAGGGCTCAATGTATTTATTATAACAGAACATATAAATTACATAGAATATAAATCCAAATTTACCTCATTCGTATAGCTATTTCAACCAACAAGTCCTGTGTTATTGGCGTTGAGAAGTTTATTTCCCTGAGAATCTTAGAAAGATTTTATAAATTTCAACTGACTGTATCGATAAAAGTTTGATTAATGAATACCACTTTCACGATCACCATTTGACCACTTTCACGATTACAATTTGACCACCACAATTTGACCAATTTCACCATCACCATTTGACCAATATTTACCATCTCTATTTGGCCAATTTCACCATCACCATTTCACCAGCTTTTACTATCACCGCTTGACCAATTTTTACCATTTGACCAATTTCACCATCACCATTTGGCCAAATTCGCCGTCACCATTTCATCAGCTTTTACTATCGCCATTTAACCAATTTCATCATCACCATTTGAGCAATTTCACCATCACCGTTTGATCAATTTTTACCATTACCATTTGACCAATTTCACCATTTGGCCAATTTCACCATCACCATTTCACCAGCTTTTACTATCAGCATTTGTCCAACCTCATCATCACAATTTGACCAATTTCACCACCAACATTTGACAAATTTTTACCATTACCATTTGGCCAATTTCAACATCACCATTTCACTAGTTTTTACTATCACCATTTGAGCAATTTCACCATCACCATTTGGCCAATTTTTACCATCGCCATTTGAGCAATTCACCATTGCCATTCAGCCAATTTTTACCATCACCATTTGAGCAAGTTCACCATCACCGTTTAAACAATTTTTACTATTATAATTTGACCAATTTCACTATCATTATATGACAGATTTCATATCACCTTTTGGCCATTTTTCACCATCACCATTTGACCAATTTTACCATTACCATTTGACCAATTTTTACCATCACCATTTGGCAAATTTTACTATCACCATTTTACCAGTTTTTACCATCACCATTTGACCAATTTCACCATTAACATTTGATTTTTGTTTTCGAATCGAACTCTTTATTTCGTCCACAGGGGTAGTTTGTTCTACTTCTACTTGCCATGCTTCTTCTGGGTATCTCACTTATTTCCTTTTACCTCAACTCTCCAAGTTTAGGTTCACAACTTCTGTGGCCTGGTATTGAACTCACAATTCTTTTGGGTCTAGTTACTGGATCTAACCAACTTCTTTATCCACTAGGCTATGCGTCCTTGAGTTGTGAGTTCAGCAAGAGGCCACAGCAATGGTAAACCAAAACATGGAAAGTTGGGTTAAAGGGAAATAATTGAGAAATCTAGAAGAGGCATGGCGCGTGGAACTTGAGCAATCTACCCCGGTGGACAAAATAAAGAGTTCGGTTCGAAATTCCAATCACCAGGCCAGTGAGTACAACGGTTGAAACGTTGTGAATATGGCAATGAAAATGACGATAACAGTCTGAATAATGTAAATAATGAAAGAAAAAAGGGACTAATCTCATAGTTAAGAACATTATTTTTCTCTCTTTATTTCTTTCTCCTTCATTCTAACAATTAACTTCGTGTATACATGCGGGCGAATGGTGAAAATGAATAGATGTACTTCCCTATACCATAACGACAGCCGTAGATGGGCGCTTAATCTCTCATTAAGAGACGTTGAGGGGTCAAACTTAAAAAGAAAGCGGTCGAAGAAATCGGATCGTCCCGCATTTATCAGTGAAGCAGTAAAGGCAGTAACAAAAGGAAACTGGATTTAACCAGTTTTACTTCATCTATGAAATACAGATATAACTCAAACATCAACTTCGATGACTGTAAGCATTTTGCTTAACAGATAATCAACATTGGAATTATCCATGAATACGAATATTCTGTTGTTACGAACTTATTAATAAAATCAAGTCTGTTTATATTGACATATTGATGTATTGACTCTTAAGCACAGATAAGCACTATACGAATTCTATTGACATGATTGAAACTTCTGTATTAAATGCCACTTCACCGCCTGTTCATCCAAGCAAACTCTTTCTTTTCGTCTTTTTACGTTTTACATTATTGAATTAAAGTATTTGTATTAAATTGAATCCACGTGTTCGCTGCCTTTCTTTAGTCGATTATCGTATCTTGCGTGTCTTGTTCCTATTCTGTACACATCCTTTATTTATATGATCCCAGGAAATCATATCCTGAGTCAAATATCATCATCATCATCATCATCATTATAATCATCATCATCATTATAATCATCATCCCCTTGAGTTTTGTAATCGTAGCGGGGTTCCGGATGCAGAAGCCATACTGAACCTCCTCCACGGTCTATCAAAGGCAGCCATCAGCAATTCTGGGATAGAATAATTGTCCATTGTTTGACATTGTCCAACCAGTTTTATGTTGGTGTCCTCTCCTACGTCCACTTTCAACGGAGCCTTGCATGATAGTCTTGCAGAGACTGTCGTGCTTTGTAATGTGTCCAAGCAACGTCATTTTTCTCCGTTTGACAGTGGCAAGAAGTTCCTGGTGGCTCACAAAATTTTCAACCCTTTTTCCGCACAAACTCATTGGTTTTATGTTTCAAATCCATCTTAAATATAAATTCAGTTTCTGTCTGAGACTTTGGCCGTAACTTACATTTAGGGGCTCGTGTCCAAAATCTAACAGGGAACAAAGATCAGAAGAAATATGGCGGTTATGGAAGAATGTTTGAAAATCCATCCTTAGAACAATTGGTTAGGTTGAAAAAAGATGGTGCCTTCGATGGTGGTTGAAGGTCTATGACAAAAGGGAATATAGTCAAAGTAATAGCGGAACACATGGTGGACAAAGATATATTCGATTAAGAGGCGTTAGGTCTACTACAAGTGGATATCCGAAAGTTAACATCAACCCAACTAGAATTAGAGAAGGCGAGGATATCTGCCCGAGCGGAAATAGAGAAGGGTCGAATAGAGCAGGAAACAAGTTAAAGGGAATTAGAGTTCAATGAAAGGAATAATGGAGAGAAATCCAGAGAGTTCAACCTATCGAAACAAGTAAGGCTCGTACCAAAGTTCAGGGAAGAAGAGGTGAATGATTACTTTGAGAAAACGGCGACAACTTGGAATGGCAAAGGAATGCAAGGCCAATGATGTTGCAGTCTATATTTCTGAGATGAGGTATTATGTGCATTATTTACATTATTCGGACTATTGTCCTCATCTTTGTCGCCATATTTATCACAACGTTTCGGTCGTTGTACGCTCCGGCCTTCTTCAGGTGGTTGGAATGACACATGGCACAGTGGATAAAGGCGTTAGTTAGATCCAGTGACAGGACCCAAAGAGTGTGAGTTCAATACCCGGTTAAGGCAGTGGAGAACTTGGAGAGGGAAAATAACAGGAGATAACTGATAACTGACGTTCATTAAACATGGCACGTGGAACTAGAAATGAGCGAAACAGTGAGCGAAATAAAGTGTTCAGTTCGACATTCCAACCACCTGAAGAAGGCCGGTGCGTACAACAGCCGAGACATTGTAATAAATATGGCGACAAAGATGAGAAGAATAGTACGAATAATGTAAATAAAGTACTAAGTGGGAAAGCACAGAAGGCCTACGCCCCCCCGCTCTCAATTGAATATTGTGCTGAATACGAGGCAGTAAAGTTCGCAATTCTCAAATCATATGAGATGGTACCAAAGGTAGACGGAGAGCTATTTAGAAACTATAGAAAAGTAGAAAGACATACGTAGAATTTATGAGGCAAAAAGAAACATACTTTGATTGATGGAGTTTAGCAAAAGAAGTTGAGAATGATTATGAGCGGTTGATGCAGTTGGCCTTCATGGAAGAAATTAAGTGTGGCCTAATTGAGGAATAGAAATGTTACGTAGGAAAAAGAGCGTAGAAAGCACTCGTGAATTAACCATATTAGCGAGTTAGCCCTAACCCACAGGAAGGCTAAGATCAGACCATGCTACACAGGTGTGTCCGGAGAATAGCAACCGAGTGACGAATGATAATGCACCAAGTGGCAATATGAAGCAGAAAAATAACCGTAAATTGAGCTTTTCAAATAATAAATTCCTCAAGCAAATATATATATATATATATATATATATATATATATATATATATTAGTAGGTCGATTTTGACTTTTTAAAATATCAAAAGAATAATGTACCGAAAGTTGTGTATAGACCAATAAGTATTTTTGACTTTTTTAAAATATGATACAAAAATTAGATCTGTCAGATCTTCAACGGTTTTTTTGAGCATTTGGCATCAAAGATCGTAGACAAAAATGCACTGAAAAATCCACGGTTTTGCAAGATTTGGACTAAATATTGTTAAAAAAAACAAACAATTTCACTATTTAAATCAGGGAATGTTGTTATTTTGTTTTATCTAAATTAAATAAAATGTAGAAATTATAAGTAAACTTCAAATTGAAAATTTGACCCCCCTATTATCACTGACGATTTTGAAATGCTGTTTTTTGCCTCATGAATTAAGCAGTATTAGTTGAATACATTAAAAAAATTGCTTTTTTCTATTTTGAATGAAAATACAACAAACAAACAAACAAATATGAAAAAATAAAGCATAGTTTAATAGGGCTTAATATACAGAGTCAAATAGCTCGATATATGAACCCTCAGATGAAATTGATGCTCTCAATTTCTGACACAAAGCTTTTGATATTATGTGCTGGTGCCTTGCTTCAAAGCCATACACAGATTAAGAAACTTCTGTTGTTAACTTGACTGCCCATTCCATGCCTTGAGAATGTGAGGGAAAATCTGGCAAGTCAAGTTTCGTACCATTTAATAATTATTCCCGAAGTTCATTTTCAGAAAATTTTCTGTTAGTTGTGTTTCACAAACTCCACTTAATGACAGGTCATTTAACTGTCTCCAGTGCATAGCTTTAAAATTGATAGTTGTGATTCTTTTTAATTTTTTCTTGGTTTGTTCCCCACTCTTGAAAGAATATAAAAATTAATTTGATTTATTTTTTAAAAAATGCACTCTGTACTGCTTTAATATTTATGGTGAAATTAGATAAAATCCTTAAAATGATTCCATAAATCGGTAAAACTCATTTAGTCAATTTTATATGAATAAATATTTACTAACCTAATGGCCAAATTCTTTTTATAGCTTCTTCCCTCACTTCCAATTCATCAGATTTGACCATTGAATATAAGATATTTTCAGGCAGTAAGGCGAAAACATTGTATTGTATATTTTTCAATGTGATCTGTTGGATTTCATATGGTTGTTTCCTAATCCTTTGAATCATATTGAAAATATACATTTGCTGATTGTAGAACTTGTTATTTCTTTTATTTTTGAACCAGCAAATGGCATACACATTCACAATAAAATTTATCAAACTGTGGAGTTTGGTTGAAATATTCTGTGGGTATGCACCATGAGTCCATAAGCACATCAGACTGATGCCTAAAGTTAACCACCTTGCCTGGTTTAATGGACCAATTTTTCATGATGCAAATCTAGAGTCCACCTTACCTCTACAAATACCCACCGTATATTCATAAAGGAGTCTTTGGTCACAACTAAGGGTATCTGCATTTTCAATTTTAAAAATAGAATCCAGAGGACTACCAACAGCTGAAAATGATATTTGGGGTAAATTATGGTAATCATTTGCACGTAATCTTCCAAGTGGACCATTGAATGTGGCAGGGCTATTTTGTGGTACCATCTACATGTTTAAAAAGAGCTCTAAACGGAAGTTTATTTTGGTGCAAGGAGAAACCAATAGTATGAAGATTTCTAGAGGTGCAGCAAATCCACCTTCACAGCTTGAATTGGCATTAGTGTTTGTCAACAAGGATAGCCTTGATAGTGCTCACACTGTTGAATTCATGCAAAACATCAACCACTTGCTCGGCAAGAACCACAACAATTGCACCAATTATTAGGAAGAGCCTTAGGTGTCAGATATTCACTTTCATATGTAATCTTTGTGACAGTCAAGTGGCGTTCTGGTCTCTTGGTCTTTTTTTCAGTCTTCTCCATTTTCCTCCACTATTTCCTTGTACATTAGTGTGTCTTTGTCAGTTCTCCCATCAACTCCAATACAAAAATTTACCACCTTTTCATCATGCTGTTGATGGGCATTTGTTTTCACTTTAACCTTTGCTCTATCAATTTTACATTTATCTATATAAATATCTTTTTATATTAATTTTGCGGATAAGAAAGCCCATAGACCTCAAATCCAAGAGCAATGCATTTGCAAGGCTGGCTCCAAGATTGTAAGATACATCACCCATGATCAACTCTAGAGCATACTGTGGAATTTTGATAAGGCTCGCCGCTATATAGTCTTATCAAAATTTCACGGTATGCTAGGCCCTTTGGGATGTTTTTCCTGCCATTTTATTAAAATATCTGACAAAGAAAATATATGTATTATCAGAAATTATACAAAAATATTTTTCAAAATAAATTGGAAAATAAAGTTTGAAATGCATTATTAAATTAAAAGTAATGTTTATTTACATAAAAGTAGAGTTAATTCAGGGATTAGCTCGTAAACAGGCTTTTTAATAAAACATTAATTTTCAAAATATAAACAAATTACAATAATTATAAAAGTTGTATTTTTTTAAATAGTTAAGTATATTTTGATGAAAAATAAAATAGATATTTGCGCTAGTTAAAAGCGTAAACAAAAATAAAACGAACATACAAAAGGAGGTAATTACTACCGGTAAATACCGAAAAAAAATCCAGTAAAAACGACGCCGTTCATGAGTAGTTATTTGTATTTCAAAATAAATATTTTTAGTGTGTTTTATTTTTTATTTGTAGTAATTTCATTTAATTTAATAAGAGAATAGATAATAAACTCAAAAATATCCATTATTAAGCGTTATTTTCTTTTTTTCTTTTCGTTAAGTCTCGGTTTTAATTTAACATACACATGTCTCCGGTGACACCGTTATGATGATAAAATTCGCGATTTATTTTGTCTTTAAGATCGATTGCTCAAATAAATACGAAGTTTTGAAGAAAGATATTTTTGTGGTAATTTTGACGTTATTTTGCAACTTTCCTCGAGTTATTCTTTTTACAGTTCCAAAATCGACCTACCTAATATATATATATATATATATATATATATATATATATATATATATATATATATATATATATATATATATATATAGGTAACTACACTCGTCTCGAAAAAACCTTCGGTTTCTTGATTTGCTAATGATCAAATCAATTTCGAAGGAAAAAAAGGTTTTAAAAAGGAAGAGCTAGGAACATGAACGTCTGTGTCGTACAAATACAGGTCCAAAGCCCAAAGAAGAAAAAAAACCCCGATACGAGTAATCAACTAAATAAAAAGTGCTTAATACAAAAGTAGAGTAGACCTAGTTAAACCTAGAGTGCCAGACAAACCTACAAGGTTTCACCTAAGCGGATCAGGAAAGACAGCTTATTTTCCTGACGATCCGCTTAGGTGAAACATAATGTAAATTTGTCTGTATATATACATACATATATATATATATATATATATATATATATATATATATATATATATATATAAAAAAATTATAGTAATTCATCAAGTATAGAAGAATCCTCATACGAAAAAATGGAAGACCGTTTCGTTCTATTTTTGGTCACATCAGCAGTGCGTATACTAAATAAAAAAAGTGCCCAGACCTAGTTAAAAGACAGCCAGACAAACCTACAAAGGTTTCACCTAATCGGATCAGGAAAGACAGCTTATTTTCCTGACGATCCGCTTAGGTGAAACCTTGGTAGGTTATCTGGCTATATATACATATATATATATATATATATATATATATATATATAATTTTGGACCGTTTCATCGAGATAGAAGAATCCAACAGGCAATGGAAGACCGTTTCGTTCTATTTTGTCCAACTGCAGTGCGTATCCACTACCGCACCGTTTCGATACCAGGCCTCGAGGCCTCGGTGACGAAGAATAAACTGCGATGGAGCGGTTCGGAGAAAGGAAAGACGTGGCTCTTGAGGCACAATCTGTTGGGTTATGAATACTTGGATGAGTATCACTATGGAATATGTGAGTAGCGGCTCTATATCGTCACCGAAACGCGTTGGTATGGCGCTTACGTTGTATCGAAACCAGCCGGGTCCGAATCTCGGTATTGGATGAGCGCTGCTGATGAGTCACAAAATAGGACGAAACGGCCGTCCAGTGTTTTCTGCATTCTGTTAAGGATTCTTCTAGACTCGATGAATTGCAATAATTACATACATATATATATATATATATATATATATATATATATGTATCTATGACCCCCCCCCATAGGGGAGAACATGACTAAAGACTGTGTGTACGCTATCCCATGCACCTTCGGAAAGAAATATAAACGGGAGACAGGCCGCCCCCTTAAGGTAAAGTTTCAAGAACAACAGAAAGCTGTAACACGAGGGGAAGTGGGAGAATCAGGCTTGCCGGACCACATATGGAGAGAAAAAGGAAATCACCGCCATCTGTTGGATCAGGTTGAGATCATAGACAAAGAACATCATTATAAAATTCGTAAACATATTCTAGGCCACAAAAATCTCCAGAGCCGACTAAGCATAGAAATGAATACAATATGGGAACCAGTAATAAGGAGTGCCAAAGAAAAGCGATAGTAACAAAAAAATTGCAATATGAGCTCTGGTAAAAATCATGCAATGATAATAGCAAAAATTGCAATATGAGCACTGGTAAAAATGGTTGCTGAAGACATTAGGTTTATAATACCCAGAAATTCATACACAGATGTCCTCAAGGATACATGGCACAGTAGATAAAGGCGTTAGTTAGAACCAGTGACAAGACCCAAAGAGTGTGAGTTCAATGCCAGCTTAAGGCGGTGGAGAACTTGGAGAGGGAATTAACAGGTGATAACTGATAACTGACATCCATAAGACATGACACGTGGAACTAGAACAGTCTACCTAAGGGTTCAGTTCGACATTCCAACCACCTGACGAAGGCCTGAGCGTGCAAATGTTGTAATAAATATGGCGACAAAGATGTGGACAATAGTCCGAATAATTTATATAGTATATATATATATATATAGGTTGATGAATCGAGGAGCCGAGTTCGAATAACAGTTGAATTCATTATTTACGGGCTAATACCCTTGGGAAAAGCATGAATCCATCTCTTCTCCTCCATGGGTAGCAGAAGATACTGAATTCTATAGCTTTTTCTCTAAGAGGAGGAAAACTGAATTCCAACCAGCCTGGAGAGCGTTTTGCTCCGTCAGTTTATATTGTTTAAGACACAGCATTTGTACAGTGGCTGCATTACTCATAAATAAAATGATTCTGGAAAATTGCAGGAAAATATAGAAACCTCAGCACACCTTGGATAGATTACCGTCAAGCCTTTGATAAATAACACACTCTTGGATCCTTAAGGCTGTTGGAAATTATGCACAGTGTCCTCGGTGATAGTAAATATCCTTAAATATAATATCAAACAGTGGAAAACCACATTCTACCTAAATCACACCATAGATACGGCCACTTCCAATACGAGGAATCTTTCAAGGAGAATCCCTGTCACGCTTTCTGTTCTGTCTGTCTTTAAACCCTCCTTTCGCATGAAGTAAACAGTAATAACTATGGATACAAAGTAAAAAAAAAAGTGTTTAATTGTCTGTTCTATATGGATGATATCAATCTCTTTGCCAAAGACGACAGTCAGCTGAAGGGTGTCATCAATAGTGTACAATGTTTCAGTGACGACATCGGTAAGGTATAACGATTAGATAAATTGACAAAAGTAACATTCAAGAAAAAGAAAATTCGAGAAACCCACTCAACAGATCTAGATTTTGTCACAAAGATTAAGGAACTGAAACAAGAAGAAGCCTATAAAAACCTGGGAGTCATCGAAAGAGATATAATACAGCAGACCCACATGAAGGAGAAAGTAAGAAAAGAATATTACAGGTGTATGCGTCTGGTGTTAAATACAGAGTTGAATTAAAAAGACTGAATGTCAGCCATAAACACTTTGGCTGTCCTCGTGTTGTAATACAGTTTCAACATCCTAAACTGGACCATAGCTGAAATTAAACGAATGGACGCCAAAACAAGAAAGCTTCTCACTTGCTACCGTATGCATCATCTCAAGGCTAATGTTGATCGTCTGTATGTGCCCAGATCCGAAGGTGACAGAGGATTAGTTCAACTAGAACTGTTTTACAAAACTACAACAGTTGTCCTTCAAAGGATTACAAAGTAACAAGAACTTGGTAAATCACCTACTCTACATGGATGATCTCAAACTCTTTACCAAAGACGACAATGAGTTGAAGGACCTCCTCAAAATTGTAAAATGTTTTCATTGACGAAATAAGCATGGATTTCGGATTAGATAAATGTGAAAAAGTAACATTCATTATTATTATTATTATTATTATTATTATTATTATTGTTGTTGTCTTCTTTTGAGTTCTGTTTAGGGCACTTTTTTACCGGGTCATTATCCGAGCAGTAAATATAAGCAAGCTTCAGAAATTTTGATGCCAATTGATACCTTATATGTATGGCGTTCATATTTTCTTTATATAGATTATATTATCAGGAGTAGATAAGCATTGTCATGCATTGCATTTTTTACAGCCTTGTAAACAGCGGCGACGGGGATCTTGTTAATGTTCTTCTTCGAAGCATTTTTAGATCGTACACCAATTATTATAAAAGTACCAATCGTACTCCAATAAGTAAAAAAGTACTTTCAAGGAATTTTTTCATTTTCAAGTTCCTTGCATTTATTTAGAATACAATATTCTATCATATATACCTATCAACATCTGATTTCGGGCAAGCATTTTTCTCAACTTGGCGTCCAATCTTTTAATGTAATTCAACTTCCATTTAATAATGTTGAAGTTGTATGTTCCCACCGGTATAGCTAAGGTGTTGACAGCCATCAGAGTATTGGTCCATTTAGTTCCTTTTCTAGCATCAAAAGCACTCTTTTATATTCTTTTCGAATCGTCTTCGTAATTGAATGTTGTATTCTGTCGTCTTCCTTAATTCCTAATTATTTGTATGTACCATATTGGTCTAGTTCTTTAATCTTGTTGTTGATATCGAAATATAAATCTGTAGTTTTCGTTAGTTTACTACATTTGAAATTGGCTTTGGCACGTTTGTTGATGCCGAACTTCATCCTAATGTTTTCACTAAAGGTTTTGATAATGGTGAGAAGGTTTTTCTGCTGGTTGTTATCCTTGGCAAAAAGTTTAAGATCATCAATATAAAATAGGTGATTCAATTTGCCATTCTCTGACTTGTACCCGTAGCTACTATTCTTCAATAGACAGCTGAGTTCCGATAATGTGAGACAGAGAAGTAATGGTGACAATGAAGATCCCACTTTTGATGTTGATTGGCCTCGATGTTAATCACCCGTTTGTATAGTTTACGTTTAGTGGAGTTTTCCAGTTTTTCATCCTCTCCATTATGAATTTGACCGTTGTGGGGCATACTCTGTATAATTTTAGGCTTTTCTTTATCCATGAGTGTGGTGCACTGTTAAACGCCTTCTCATGCTGTCGATAAGTTTCTTTTCTTTGTTTTCACCTCTTCCAATATTATTTTATTGATAATTAATTGGTCCCTGCATCCGTAACTCCTTCTTTTACATCGCTTCTGTTCTGCTGGGAGTAAATCGTTTCTCTAAAGGAAGTTGTATGTCACCTTAGATATGATGGACGTGATGATCTTGTACATTGTCGTAGGCATGTGATAGGCCTATACTTCTGTAGGTTCTACGTCTCTTCTGTTTTTAAGAGTAGGCATGTTACACCCCACGAGGGCCATTTGGGACATTTTTCTTGATTTTGGATTATATCATTGTATGCCTGTGCTAGGTTTTGGTGGGTTATTGGTTTTTATCCAAAAATTGGCTATTTGGTCTATTCCTGGTGTTTTCAAGGTTTTTGGTTTTACAGATGCCAGCGTTTGTTTCAGTAATATCGATATCCATCCATTGTTGGTACTCTACATGTGTGTGTTGTTTCTGTTGTTGCTTGATCAATGTAACTATTTCATTGTGCATTTTGCAGTTTTTCCACATCTTACACCAAAAGATCTCGACTTCCTGAATATTAGATGGGTTATTTATCTCTATTTTATTTTTGTCGGGCCTTCATATAGTTTCTTGATGTCTTCTTTGAAGATCTTGTTTTTCCAGAAGAATTCTGTTTCTTTTTTCCTAACGCCTGATTCTTTGTGCCTTTGTTTGAATTTGTTATTTCAGCTTCTATTTAATTTTTGGTACGTCAGTCTTATTCTTTCTGCCATGGCTTCGTTTCAGTTGTCTCTTTTCTCTTTTTTTCATTTTGGAGCCCTTGTCTACTTCACTTAGAAGTGACAATTGTCCTCGTAGTTTATTTCAGTTTCTATTTTTCTTTCCACAGTGACGTTTTTCTTTTTCGTTTACGTTTTGTTTTTACTTTTTCCCCTATTGTTCCAACGATCGTTGCCAAGGCCGCGTATATAAGATGATAAATTTCTGTCGGGTTCATCGGTCTTTCCATTTCGTCACTTATTTTTCTAATTGTTTGCTTAGCGAGGTTGATAGTTTTCTTCACTTGACGGTTCTTTCTTACTTTTGGAATTGTTGGCCTTTCTTCAAAAGACATTTCTTTTACATTCTCCCATTTATATCGGATGTTTGTTGTCATCTCTGTTTCTCTCGCGTATTCTTCATTATCTTCCACTTTTGCTTGTGTACCTCAGAGGGATTATTACAACTGGTTTTTATTCTCCATGTGTCTCCTCTGAGATGTTAACATTTAATCTGCTTTTTATGTTTTCTCGGACGCCCTATGTCAGGTAATGTTTTCTTTTTCTTTTTTTCTGATGATGCCACACTTAACATTGGCTAGTTTGTTGGCATCGATGTTTAGTCTTGTTTTTCTCGCCAGGTAGCTTTGGTCGTTATTGTTGTTGTTGTCGGCTTTATCGTAGTAGTGTAAAATGCTACCATTACTTCAATATACTCTTCCTTAGACTTATCGTTTCTTTTGTGGAATTTTCTTTTATTGAATACGGAGGGCCTCTTTGAGGAAAGTACTCGGCGTAGTTTTCCTCTAGTTCTCGTTGCGTGGACTTCGTTCCTGTTGCAGACTTTTCGATCCTAGTCTGGTTCCTCGACTTATTGATCCGCGTAACGTCAGTTTAGAGATATTTTTCGTTGTGTCAGCATTATAATAAGTTCGTATTTATCCATACGCGAGGCTTGTACGTGGGCGCCAGAGCATATCCGTACCATACAATATTTTGTTGAAGATCTTCAAAGATACTTTGCAGTCTACAGTGACTATTATGTCAATAAGGAGGCATATTTTGTCTTTGCGGGTCTCTAATCTCGATGTCAGGGGCGATTATCTTTGATTCTTCTGTCTGTGTAGATTGTAAAGTCCCATCAAATTATTAATGGTAACCGGCTTTGGGTGGTGTTCATAACAATTTCCTTTCCGCAAATGTTGCCGATTTTCCAATGCAAATATTGGCCCATTCAGTCGTCCCGTGTTATTTTAATATTATTTTATTTCCTTTGATTTATGATGTACGCATTTCTTTCCGGGTCCCGACCAGAGACCTAAGGTCAGAAATGACATCATGATATTTTCCACTGAACAATTAAAAAAAACACACATCCCTTCCTGTGAGTACAATTATTATTATTATTATTATTATTATTATTATTATTATTATTATTATTTCCTTTGATTTATGATGTACGCATTTCTTTCCGGGTCCCGACCAGAGACCTAAGGTCAGAAATGACATCATGATATTTTCCACTGAACAATTAAAAAAAACACACATCCCTTCCTGTGAGTACAATTATTATTATTATTATTATTATTATTATTATTATTATTATTATTTCCTTTGATTTATGATGTACGCATTTCCCGACCAGAGACCTTTCCGGGTCCCTGACCAGAAAAAACCACATCCCTAAGGTCAGAAATGACATCATTGATTTATTTTTTCCACCAGAACAATTAAAAAAAACACACATCCCACTCCAATTAAAAAAACAATTATTCCTGTTATTATTATTATTATTATTATTATTATTATTATTATTATTATTATTATTTCCTTTGATTTATGATGTACGCATTTCTTTCCGGGTCCCGACCAGAGACCTAAGGTCAGAAATGACATCATGATATTTTCCACTGAACAATTAAAAAAAACACACATCCCTTCCTGTGAGTACAATTATTATTATTATTATTATTATTATTATTATTATTATTATTATTATTATTTCCTTTGATTTATGATGTACGCATTTCTTTCCGGGTCCCGCCCAGAGACCTAAGGCTAGAAATGGCATCAATTTTCCACTAACCAATAAAAAACTAACACACACATATATTAATAAAGCCCATCGAAAGGTATGGGCTGTAAACGTGAGAACAATTTTTTGTATTTCTTTAAGGCGTGGGCCTCCAGGAATCCCTTCGATGAGTCTACTGTAATCTTTTCCAATCAATCCGAGGGCTCCAACTACAACAGGGATTTTGGATGTACTGATGTGCCACATTTTTGAGACATCGATTTATTTCGATAGCTTTTTGAAGATCTTCAAAGATACATTGCAGTCTGCAGGGACTGCCATATCAATTATTATTATTATTATTATCAATGAATAAAATTATTTTTATTTTCAATGAACAAAATATTCACAATACTTAACTGTGATCGACTGAATTTTCGCTTAACATCGTCACGGATTAACGGTTTTCCGATCAAAAAAAATCAAGAATTTAAAAATACGCATAAAGACGCTTGATTTTTTTTTTCTAGTTTTAATTTGTTAAAGGTTCCTTTAAAAAAAACAAAAGATCTTCGTTATATACGATTCCTTTTGTTTATATTTTTTTTATATATATATATTTAGGGCCATTTGCCTCGTTTCCTATGAAAGTTAAAAGACACATGAGTATAAAGAAGCCTGATTGCTCCGTTTACATATTGAGGGACAGAAATGGATTCATGCCTTTCAGAAGGGTGATAATAGTTCAGCGTGAACGCAAATAGCCCCAGCCGGAGTTAGAACTCGGGTCGTCGCTTCCATTCTTTGTGTCGTTAGCTGTTTAGGCAACACGCACCCCGACTGTAAATTTGTTGGCTGTACCGATCTGCACTTGGAGAATATTTAAATATAGTCCAGTGTTGTTTATCAGTAAAAGGCGTTGAACGAAATAAACAACTTAAAAGAACAAAAGAATTTAATCAAAAGAAAAACACGAAATGATTTGTTCAACAATCTTAAAGTGAGTATTATTTTTTTTTTTTTTAGATTTCAATCGAAAAGAACGTCGTTAGATAAATCGGTGGGAATGAAACTTCTGTTTGGGAAACAGAATGTGGTTTCAAATAAGAAGAGGACTGAAACGGAATAAAAATGTGGTTGCTTCATTTCAAGAGTAAAAGCAAAAAGGTTTAAAGATAACGAGACGTGAATGGATGATATTAAAAAAGAGAAAAAGAAAAAAGGATGTGGCAGGAAATATATAAAATAGTTGTATGAAAAACACAAGAAAAAATTACCTGCATTATTTACATTATTCGGACTGTTATTCTCATCTTCATTGTCATATTCACAACGTTTCGGCCTCTATATCTCAGAGATGAGGTATTATGATTACTTGCATCATTTACATTATTCGGACTATTATCTTCATCTTCATCGCCATATTCACATCGTTTCAGCCGTTGTGCGCTCCGGCCTCCTTCAGCTTATTGGAATTTCGAAACAAACTCTTTATTTACCGGAATAGATTCTTCTAGTTCCACGTGCCATACCTCTTCCGGTGTCTCAGTTATTTCCCTTCAACTCAACTCTCGAAGCTTTTTGGTTCACTGGTATCTGGTATTGAACTCACAATTCTTTGGATCTAGTCACTGGACCTAACCAACGCCTTTATCCATTGGGCCATGTGTCCTTCAGAAATTCATCTCAGATATATAGACAGAAAGAAAAAAATTGTTGATTGATTTGTTTATTTTTTGTTTTCACGGTTTGTCAACCTCTTATTTAAACCGATATATATGTTGTACTGTAAGAATAAATCTTATTTGCCAGTGAATATTGCATTAACAATTATTTTGAGTTGTACGTACAATCCTTACTACTTGAACCATTGATGAGAAGCGTATTGCCTTTCCCAATTGAACAGAAGTAAATGCAACGGACCTGACAAGAATTCGAACTCAGCTCTCAGATTTCTCATCCCTTGATGTTACCCAGTACACCACCCACACATACACCAAAGGAAAAAATATCATGTAAAGGGAGGAAAAAGAACGAATAGTGAAATAAAAGAAGGAAATGATTGGGAGCTGAAGGAAAAATGAAGGAAACAAGAAAACAAAATATAAAAAGAAAAAAAGGATGAAAGGAAGAAAGAAAGCAATCAAGTGAGAAAAGAAAAAAAAGGAAAGGAAATAATGACGTATGAAAGAAGAATAAAGAAGGAAAATGAATAAAAAATAAATGAAGGAAACAGGCAATAAATAGACGAAGAAGAAGTTTGAAATGAAAGAAGAAGAAATGTGTGGACGAATAAAGGAAGGAAGGAAGAAAAAGAATGAGGTCTAAGAAAAGAAAATCAACGAAACAAATAAAAAAGAAAGAAAGATGCTGAAGAACATTAAAATGAAGGAGAAGATGAAGGGAATGGGTAGACGAAGGAAGGAATGAAGGAAGGGATGACGAGAAGGAAGGAAGGAAAATAACTCGGTAAAAAATCAGCTAAAGAAAGATTACAAGAAAGAGACAAAAAGCAATAAGTGAAATAAAAAGGAGGAGGAGGAGGAAGGGGAGGAGGAAAAGTGAATAAGAAGAAGGAGGAGGAGGTAGAAGGAGGAGGAGGAAGTGAAGAAGAAGGAGGAGGAGGTTTTAAGGGGAGGAGGAAGGGGAGGAGGAAGAAGTGAAGAAGAAGAAGGAAGAGGAGGAGGAAGAGGAGGAGAAAGAAGTGAAGAAGAAGGAGAAGGAGGAAGTGAAGAAGAAGAAGAAGAAGAAGAAAAAGAAGAAGAAGAAGAAGAATTTCAAAGGGAGAAACAGAGATGGAAAGACAAGATAAATAAAAGATGAACGAAGGAAGGAGGGAAGGAAAACAGGCGAAGAATGAAAAGAAAGAAAAAATTGAGTGGAATGAAAATAAAATGAGTAAAGAAGCAAACCGAATATAAATTGAGAGAAGAGAGAAAAAATCCATATAAAGAAAAAAATTAAAGAAATTGAATGGAAAGAAAGATGAAGAGTATACAAAAAAAAACTGTCTAGAAAAAAGAAAGAAAGCAAATGAAAAGAAGTCTGAACGAGAAAAGGGTATGACGCGAAAGTAAAGCAAATTGGTTCCTAGAGTTTTTTTTTTTTTTAGTGGTGATAGGAAATCAAGTCGTAAGAAAACAAAATAGGGAGCCGGGTGAAAAAAAAAAGATTTAAATTGACGAATGAGGATGAACAATGTAAGAAATAAAAATATGATTACATTGAATTAAAAGGAAATATTTTTAAAAATATAAACGGAAAATGAATTTTTGATTTAAAAAGAAAAAGTTTATACATTGTATTTTCTCACAGACAGAGACAGGAGATAGATAGATAGATAGATAGATAGTCATGAAAATTACGAAGTATATATATAGAGAGAGAGACAGATAAATACTGATCGGAAGATAGATAGATAGATAGATAGATAGATAGATAGATAGATAGATAGATAGATAGATAGGAACAGCCTGAGATAGATAGATAGATAGATAGATAGATAGATAGATAGGAACAGCCTGAGATAGATAAATAGATAGATAAGAACAGCCTGAGATATATAGGAACAGCCTGAGATAGATAGATAGATAGATAGATAGATAGATAGATAGATAGATAGATAGATAGATAGATAGGAACAAATTGACATAAATAGATAGAGTGAAAGAGAGAGACAGAGAAATAGATTGAAATAGATAGATAGTCATGAAAATTACGAGGTAGAGATAGATAGATAGATAGATAGATAGATAGATAGGAACAGACTGAGATAGCTATATTCCTACATTTATACATAGATATGCAGATCGACTGAGATAAAAGTGAATTTATTGAAATATTTTCCAACATAAAATTTTCGAATTCATTTTACGCTATACATTTTACTGTTTTTTTTTATTTACTAAACATTTCATGTCAGTACATTAATTTTACTTTACATTTTTTTAAAGACAACCTGTAAATCCTTTAAATTAACGAATTAATAGAGATATGATCTAATGTGACCTAATCTAGTGGCAACTGGTTTAGAAATCCATCAGTAACTTTTAGTCAATGTTATAAAGATCGTCTATATATGGTATATGACTCTCCACAATTTCCTTTTCGCTATCTCTCCTAATCCCTGCTCTACCATTCATTTGCTTAAACTCATCAGGTAAGTAATGTTCTGATTTCCTCTTTCACTCTTGCTATCAATGTCTTCTGTGAGTCAAATTTTCTAAGCCCTCTTTTCTCATTACGTGATCTAGAAATGTCAAATGTCACTTTCTGATACTGGATACCCTGCTTCAATATTTTCGAAAACTTCGTTGTTGCTCACTTGTTCAGTTCATGGCATTCTCGGTATCCTTCTGTAGAACCACATTTCTGCTGCTTAAAGGCTCTGCGATGAGATTGCCCACCATTCCCTGCCATATAGGAGGACAGATATCACATAACAGCACAGTACTCTTCTGTATGTTTCTTTTGCTTGGAGTCTCTTCTTCATCTGTGAAGACATTGTCCAGCATTGACTGCCTTATAAGGGGACTGGTATTACGTAACAATTCAGTAGTCTTTTCTTCGTTTCCCTTGGTTCAAATCACTTCTTCATCTGTGAGGAGATTATCCAGCATTCACTGCCATATAGGAGGACTGATATTACATAACAGTTCAGTACTCTTTTCTTTGTTTCTCTTGCTTCAAGTCTCTTCTTCATTTGTGAGGATATTGTCCAGCATTCACTGCCATATAGGAGGACTGATATTACATAACAGTTCAGTACTCTTTTCTTTGTTTCTCTTGCTTCAAGTCTCTTCTTCATTTGTGAGGATATTGTCCAGCATTCACTGCCATATAGGAGGACTGATATTACATAACAGTTCAGTACTCTTTTTCTTTTGTTTCTCTTGCTTCAAGTCTCTTCTTCATTTGTGAGGATATTGTCCAGCATTCACTGCCATATAGGAGGACTGATATTACATAACAGTTCAGTACTCTTTTCTTTGTTTCTCTTGCTTCAAGTCTCTTCTTCATTTGTGAGGATATTGTCCAGCATTCACTGCCATATAGGAGGACTGATATTACATAACAGTTCAGTACTCTTTTCTTTGTTTCTCTTGCTTCAAGTCTCTTCTTCATCTGTGGGGAGATTGCCCTGCATTCACTGCCATATAAGAGGACTGATATTACATAACAGTTCAGTACTCTTTTCTTTGTTTCTCTTGCTTCAAGTCTCTTCTTCATCTGTGAGGAGATTGTCCAGCATTCACTGCCATATAGGAAGACTGATATTACATAACAGTTCAGTACTCTTTTCTTTCTTTCTCTTGCTTCAAGTCTCTTCTTCATCTCTGATGAGATTGTACAGCATTGTCCAGGACTGATATTACATAACAGTTCTGTCTTCTTTTGTTTGTTTCTAGTGAAAGTTTCATGTTTCTCTATTCCAATACGCCTTCGGATTTCGGTGCCACACCGTCCATCCTCTGTTAAAAACTTCCTAGATATTTAAATTTTTTGCATTTTTTTTCAATTTGTCATACGTCCGGAATAAGTTTTGGATTATTCTAATAACCTTCCCAAATAAAAGAAGCTTACCAAACAGTTCATGTAGTTCTTTGTGTCATATCTTGGCAGGCGCTTTTCTATAATCAATAACACATAGGTATAGATCCTTCTGCATTTCTATTGCTCTTTCTTGTATCATTCCGGGCATCAATATTCTATTCCTTATCCTGGTGTCTACAAGACGCACAGTTCTTTGTCCTATTTCAGGCTTACGACCATATCACGTTGAAATACCGGTTCTCGTACACTCAACGAAATTAAGCAACGTCGCTAGATGGGTGACCTATTGAGAATATCAGGTGCTGTAAGCGTTAATGTTCGAGTGATATAATGGATAACGGCTCGGAATTGGAAATTGGAGAACTGATTTCCAATTCCTGACAAGTTCGTTATATTTACTTACACGCAAATACCCTTAGAAAAGGTGCAAATCCACCTCATTGGTCCCCCTCTATAGGTTAATCAAATGGACTTGTATCAATAAATTATTATTATCCTCCAATAAAATTATCGCAATCCAAAAAGATACCAATAAGCTCTAAAAGCTAATCAATCTTTAATCTTTAATTAATCTTGTTGTATTTCCGGTCTAATCATGCTACGCGCTCTGATTCAAAAACCACATTACGCGAACTTTTAGTAAGTTTTAAGATAGTGATAAGAGTCATTTCAAATCAGATAAAAAAACAAACACGAGGAAAAATAAAAAGCACTATGAATAGATTTCTAATATAATTTTCACCATTCAACATTTCCCACTTCTAAAAATGAAAATGCTAGAAAAAGTCACCGGAATAAAGGAATTCTTTAGAAATTAAATAAAAAAAGAAATAAAAATAATAAGTATAGGAGCCGACATTATCCGATATGGAAGTTATCAGATTTACACCGGATTAACTGCGCAATGTCTGGATACGGATGAAAAGCTGAAACATCAATTTGCACTTTTCAATCTGGAAGATGACAATAGGCAATTACTACAGCAGAACTATTTTGATACATCATAGCTTCTTCTAAAATAATCCAAAATGAATACATAGAAGCAGAAAACGAATATCAGTTTGTTAGATGGTAAGGCTGGCCGTTACGTTTAAACTGATGTTGCTAAACTTGAATCTGTTTATAAGGAAGACGTTAATTCACCTGATTTCAAATATATAGTCAAATCATACTGAAACTACCGGGTTTTGTTTGATCACTCAAGTTAAGCAACGTCGGGACGGGGCAGTATTTAGATAGAAGACCATTTGACAACACCAGGTTCTGTAAGCAATCTCTTCCAACTTGTAATATGTTTCAGCTATAAATGACTCACAAAGGGTCGATAAGCTGGAAAATAAGCAAATCAATCGTTCTTATAGATAACTTTTGATTGTTCATATATTTAAACCAATTCCTCACAGATAAAACTTCCTTGATTTTGTTAAAACTTGAAAGATACATTAATTATTTAAGAATCTTTTTAGTGGGGAAATGATTAGTGGCTGTATCCCTAGAATAATGAACCCCATGCAAACAGCGTAGCACGAAAAGATATTCACTAAGTTTGGCTAAGTTAGGTATGAGGCCATTACTCTTTAGATGGACTAGGGGGGGTGAAAGGGACTAGAATGAACCTTATTTGAAATGGTTCAAAAGGTCAATTGAATAAGGAAAAGAAATGAAGTGTGAAAGAAAGAAATGAAGTATTAAATCATTCTTCAAAGAAAAAGCATGTAATTTACGGCGTTTTGGAAAGAAATCTAAAATGAACGCGCAAGCGAGCGAACGCGCGAAAGAAAGAAAGAAAGAAAGAAAGAAAGAAAGAAAGAAAGAAAGAAAGAAAGAAATATAAGCCGATATGATCTTCTAAAGAGCTATGATCATTCTGATATACATAAATATTTAATGAATGTGATAGATAGATAGATAGATAGATAGATAGATAGATAGATGAATAGATAGGAACAGCCTGAGATAGATAGATAGATAGATAGATAGATAGATAGATGATAATATAGATAGATGAATATGCAGTCAGTGAGATAGATAGATAGATAGATAGATAATAGATGAATAGATAGATAGATGAATAGATGTCGATCAGTGAGATAGATGGATGGATAGATAGATGGATAGATAGATAGATAGATGAATAGATATGCAGTCAGTGAGATAGATAGATAGATAGATAGATGGATAGATAGATGAATAGATAGATGAATGATATGCAGTCAGTGAGATAGATAGATGGATGGATGCAAGATAGATGGATAGATGGATAGATGAGATATGCAGTCAGTGAGATAGATAGATAGATAGATAGATAGATAGATGGATAGATGAATGGATAGATGGATAGATGGATAGATGGATAGATGAATGAATGCAGTCAGTGAGATAGATAGATGAATAGATATGCAGTCAGTGAGATAGATAGATGGATGGATAGATGGATGGATAGATAGATAGATAGATGTGCAGTCAGTGAGATGGATAGATAGATAGATGGATGAATGGATAGCATCGGTGGGATAGATAGATAGATGGATGGATGATATGCAGTCAGGATGGATGGATAGATGGATGGATGGATAGATAGATGTGATGAATGGATGGATGGATGGATGGATGGATAGATAGATGGATGGATGGATGGATGGATATGGTCGGTGAGATGGATGGATAGATGGATGGATGGATGGATGGATGGATGGATGGATGAGATGTGCAGGTCAGTGAGATGGATGGATGGATGGATGGATAGATGTGCAGTCAGTGGGATGGATGGATGGATGGATGGATGGATGGATGGATGGATGGATGGATAGATGGATGGATGTGCAGTCAGTGAGATAGATAGATGTGATAGATGGATGGATATGCAGTCAGTGAGATAGATAGATGGATGGATAGATAGATAGATAGGATAGATAGATGTGCAGTCATGAATGGATAGATGGATAGATATGCAGTCAGTGGGGATAGATGGATGGATGGATGGATGGATGAGATGATATGGATGGATAGATAGATAGATGTGCGGTCAGTGGGGATAGATAGATGGATGGATAGATGGATAGATAGATGGATAGATGGATGGATGGATGCTGATATGCAGTCAGTGGGATAGATAGATAGATGAATGGATGGATGGATGGATGGATGTGCAGTCAGTGAATGGATGGATAGATAGATGGATGGATGGATAGATAGATAGATAGATGAATGTGCAGTCAGTGAGGATAGATGGATAGATGGATAGATGGATGGATGGATGGATAGATGGATATGCAGTCAGTGAGATAGATAGATAGATGAATGGATAGATGGATGAGATGTGCAGTCAGTGAGATAGATAGATAGATAGATAGATAGATGGATGGATGGATAGATGGATGTGCACAAAGTGGGATAGATGGATGGATAGATGGATGGATAGATGGATAGATGAATGGATGGATGGATGAATGGATATGCAGTCAGTGGGATAGATGGATGGATGGATGTGGATGGATAGATAGATGGATGAATGTGCAGTCAGTGGATAGATAGATGGATGGAGATGTGCAGTCAGTGAGATTATTTAATAGATAGATGGATAGATAGATGGATAGATGGATGTGCAGTCAGTGGGGATAGATAGATGGATAGATAGATGAATGATATGGATGATGGATGGATGATAGATATGCATCAGTGAGATAGATAGATGGATATGATAGATAGATAGATAGATATGCAGTCAGTGAGATGGATAGATGGATGGATGGATGGATAGATATGATAGATGGATAATGGATGTCATGGATATGCAGTCAGTGAGATAGATGGATGGAGATAGATAGATAAAATGGATAGATGGATGGATGGAGTCAGTGAGATGGATAGATAGATGGATGGATGGATAGATGGATGGATGGATGGATGGATGGATGGATGGATGTGCAGTCAGTGGGATAGATAGATGGATGGATGATATGCAGTCAGTGAGATAGATGGATAGATAGATAGATAGATGGATGGATAGTGCAGTCAGTGGGATAGATAGATGGATGGATAGATAGATAGATGGATAGATAGATAGATAGATATGCAGTCAGTGAGATAGATAGATGAATGGATATGCAGTCAGTGATAGATAGATAGATAGATAGATAGATAGATAGATGATAGATAGATAGATAGATATATGAGTAGATATAGATAGATAGATAGATAGATAGATAGATAGATAGATAGATATGCAGTCAGTGAGATAGATGGATAGATAGATGTGCAGTCAGTGAGATAGATAGATGGATAGATAGATGAATGATATAGATAGATAGATGTGCAGTCAGTGAGATAGATAGATAGATAGATAGATAGATGAATATGCAGTCAGTGAGATAGATAGATGGATAGATAGATGAATAGATAGATAGATAGATAGATAGATGTGCAGTCAGTGAGATAGATAGATAGATAGATATGCAGTCAGTGAGATATATAGATAGATAGATGGATAGATAGATGATATGCATGTGCAATCAGAAGATAGATAGATGAATGGATAGATGGATAGATAGATAGATAGATAGATAGATAGATATGCAGTCAGTGAGATAGATAGATAGATAGATATGCAGTCAGTGAGATAGATAGATAGATAGATAGATAGATAGATAGATAGATAGATAGATATGCAGTCAGTGAGATAGATAGATAGATAGATAGATAGATAGATAGATAGATAGATAGATAGATAGATATGCAGTCAGTGAGATAGATAGATAGATAGATATGCAGTCAGTGAGATAGATAGATAGATAGATAGATAGATAGATAGATATATGCATAGAGATATAGATGAGATAGATATAGATAGATAGATAGATAGATAGATAGATAGATAGATAGATATGCAGTCAGTGAGATAGATAGATAGATAGATATGCAGTCAGTGAGATAGATAGATAGATAGATAGATAGATAGATAGATAGATAGATAGATAGATAGATATGCAGTCAGTGAGATAGATAGATAGATAGATAGATAGATAGATAGATAGATAATGAACAACTGAGAAAGAAAGAAAGAAAAAAAGAAAGAA
Organism: Acanthosepion pharaonis; assembly: GCA_903632075.3. Classification (NCBI taxonomy): domain Eukaryota; kingdom Metazoa; phylum Mollusca; class Cephalopoda; order Sepiida; family Sepiidae; genus Acanthosepion; species Acanthosepion pharaonis. The sequence continues at coordinate 1,853,987 of CAHIKZ030005270.1, read as the reverse complement.
AGAACGAACGAAAGAAATAAAGAAAGAAAAGACATACATACATACCTACCTACCTACCTACCTACCTACATACATACATACATACATACATGCATGCATGCATGAATACATCTGAATTTATAGATAGAAACCGACTGGCAATTGTAATTAATTCGTTCTCCTTTGCAGGTATCTCATTAATGGCTGTAGCATTCCTCATGACAGAGCAGGCGCTGTGTGATCTCTTTTGAACGATGGAACTAGAAAAAGGTCTGCCATCAAAGTAATCGGACGAAACCTTTCATATACATGATAACCTTTTCTTACCACTTTAACATTCCGAAGCCAAGTTGTACTTGACGAAGCACGGACTTGTCTTTCTTTCTTTTTTTGTATTAGAAATTTAATGGTTTTAATTTCAGACCCTATCCCAAAACATTCAGCTTCAAGAGAGAGAAGCGGGGAGAGAGAAAGAGGTGACGTTGCATAATGGCTATCAGCAGGAGGAACAGAGAAGTAAACATGTCTGAAAGCAATTGCTCTTCTTCTCTCTAGTGTGGGTGCTTATATATCTGTCATACGGTTTCTTTCCGTGCGTGCATTTAAGATGCATCTAAAACAGTCACATGCGTTTGTACTCGGCGTATAGAAATAATAGAGAAATGTTGTGGAGAGCCATGATCGATTACATCCTGAATGGGGAAAGATTACTCTGAATAAAAATGTTGAACAAGCAATGGGAAACCATTCCAAGGTATTTCCCAAGAAATCATTGCAATGTACAAATAATAAAGAAAAGGAAGCTGTGGAGAGCTATGATCGATCACATCCTGAATGGGGAACGATTACTCTGAATAAAAATGTGAGAAAGAGCAATGGGAAATAATTCCAGTATATTTCACACGAAGTCATTGCAATGTACAGATAATAAAGAAAAGGAAGCTGTGAAGAGCCATGATCGATCGCATCCTGAATTGAGAATACTACTCTCAAAATGGATAGCGTTTTGGTTTGAGGAATCAGTTGAGCCGAGTTCGAATTCCAGTCGAATCCATTGTATTCACTTACATGCTAATACACTTGGGAAAGGTGTGAATCCTCTTCTTCTCCCTCCAGCTATGGGTAAATACCAGAACAGACTGGGTTCTATAGCCTTGGATGGCAACTGCTCTACCGTAGAAAGAAATGGCAACCTACTGCGGATAAAATTCTGCCTCGTCAGTCATGTATCAAAAAATATATGATCGCCTAAGCGTGTATCACGAAGGCACATAACTGACTGACTCTCAAACCTAAACTATGGAAAAGGCAATGAGAAACCACCTCCCCTATATTTTTTCTTCATTTAAAATTTAAAAATAAAATATAAATATTAAAATAAATAAAACTTTTTTTTAATATTTAATTTATTTAAGCGTGTCTTTTGGATAGGAAAATATAGAAATACGGTTGTTTTTCGCTGTTGTTTTTAGATATTCATAAAATAAAGTCAAATTATGAAGCAAAATTATGACACGAATTAAGATTTTAGTGAAGAATTTATGGAAGAAAAGAGCTACCGTTTTTCCGGCTTACAAGACGCAATTTTTTTTTCTTTAAAATACCCTGAAAAATAAGTGTGCGTCATCCAAGACGAATGTAAGGCAACACCAAGGCTCAAGTAATCTGGGAAGGTCACGTAATTGGCTTGACTAATAGGGACGTGGATTTATATGTTGAGTCATTACACTATAATGTTAGCCATCTATCTAATTCAACCTTTTATATGATGTAACCTCAGTACTTAGCTGTTACAAGTATTTCCAAGATTTTAAACCTTCCTGGAGCCGAGCCACAACTTGCTCTGTTTACTAGCAGTGGCGGCAGCCTTTCTGCTCTTGACTAGTTTTGTCATTCCCATACAAACAAAATCGGACGAGTAATTAATGTAATGGCGCCAGTATGTAATGAACGTATGGTGAATTTGTTGTTTTATGAGAAGGACTTTTTTTTTTCTTAAAATTTTCTTTCTAATATTAGGGTGCGTCTTACATACCGCAGCGTCTTGTAAGCCGGAAAATACGGTAATCATCAAAGATAAATACAAAGGAATCTGTTCAGTTTTAAATTATACGTAAATTATTTTAAAATATCTCTATTCAGTTATAAGCGTTATCTTACTTTCATTTTCTACGTTTTTTTTTTTTTTTTTTTTTTCGGTGAAATGAAATTGGACGAAGTAAAAAGTCGGTTTAACTCTTTCGGTAAAGTAAGTTTTTGGTCAAAAGAAATTCGCTGTTATGATTGCGGCCAGTAGTTTTTTTTATCTTATAATGTTAATAACCACTGGGTTGACCGGAAAGTTAATGCCGATTTTTAGTCTTTCACGATTCAACACGATAGAGGACGTCAAACTTACCGACAGATATAAAATGCTTACATTTCCAATTAGAGCACACTTCAAACTATCTCGTGAGAAAGAAAATTTAAAATTACTTAAGTTTGCATCCCTAAGAAAATAGAAGATTATAAGGTTCATGTTAGACACTTGATGCTTTTTTTTTATCGTAAAGGCAAAAATGCCTCACACCCAACAAAAAAAGTTATGCTTTATAAAGGTGCTTTACCTGACATAACTACGAAAGTCCAGCATTTAAGCTAGCTCCTGTGGAAGACTCTTGGTTTGGCCATTATCATAATAGCTAGGGAGGAGTAGATGCGATAGGCACCAATAAACTAAAGAAGAACTCAAGATTGATCGCTGCATTTAAGTATTGCATTAATATTTAAGATTACCTTTTAAAAATTCAACGATAATTCTTCTGCTGCCACTTAATTTAAAGATGATTTAATCTACGTAGATCCTTATTTTCCGTACAATTATTTTTATTTCATGGGTGACAGAACAGGGGACAATTTATACTTTATGGCAATTTGCACGCAAGAGACTCAATATCTATATTATATATTATCTACTTCTAGACAATATAACTCACTTTTCAGATTTACCTAATTTGCATATTGATTTTTAAAAAGTTTATTTAATTAATTAACTGTCCTTCATTACTGTTCTTTTATTCGAGGATTGTTTTGATTTTCATATCAAAAATAGTTCTGTTTAGATATATCGTCTTCTATAGGGCAGAAAAGTGTTTCAAATTTGCATTTTGCTTAGCCTTCAACAAGTTGGCATCTGTTTGTAAAACTTTCCTTAATTATAGTGATTTACCAAGCGTAGCTTGGATGTGGCAGAAGACCGAAAGTAAGGGCACCCAGTGAGGATTGAACACACTACTCTGTCGTAATTGTTCTAGCGAGACAAGGTTGCTAACCATTACACCACGTCGAGATCCCCTTGTAATTTTCCAAGCGTAGCTTAGATGTGGCACGAGGCCGAAAGTATAGGGCACCCAGTGAGGATCGAACTCACTACTCAGTCGTAATTGTTCTAGCGGGACAAGCTTGATAACCATTACACCACCTCGAAGTGACCAACTTTCCTTAATTATAACAAGTAAATTTCTGAATGAAATGTTCATTTAGATTTTTTGTTTCAAAGATTTGAAATAGTGAATATATCTTACTTTGTGAAGCGATAGAGAGCGGACAAAGCCTGCTAATAATAGTATGATGATTATGTTACGCCATGTTTATTGGGTTATATGTTTACTAGTAGTTATTTAACTTCGAACAGGGAATGGATAAATGTGGATAAAATAAATATTTTAATTGGGGAAATGTCTGATACGTACGACAAAATTGTATGCGATTATATAGCGCCACTCTCAGCATAGCCTATAAAATCTGTTTCTGAATTCTTTGGTGGGGTCAGCATCAGCTGTACTTAAATTTAATGGCGGAAACTCAGAAAGGATCTCTCGTCATCCAGTTCGATACTCTCACCAATAAATAACTAGAAGGTGATTGTTCATCAGGCAGAGCGGAAACTGGGTTCTTTTCTTCAGCTGGAATGGAATGTATGAGTAGATATTTGGTGAGTCACCGACATTTTGAAAACAATGGTGTCAAGTGTTAACATAACTAGGTCACCATTTTGAAAAAAATAAAACGAAACCTTTTCTTTTACGGAGACATCCACCTCATTATACGCCTAAATAAAAATGATGATTCATGGAAGGAAAAGGTGTTACCTTTTCTTACAAATTTCCATGTTTTCCTCACTTTCACATTCTCTCCTCCTCTCTCTGTCATATATATATATATAGATACATATATATGAAATGTATATTTAGGCAGCAATTTTTCATTGATGCATGTTTCATTAAAAAATATAGACAAGTTTTGTCTATTTATTAAGTTTCTTTCATATTGTCTGATAAGCTTAATGACACTATCATTGAAGGACGAAAGGAAATCACCATATTGATACATGTTTAAATCCAATCTAAGCTTGCGGCTTACATAAGCCATTATCAAAGATGACAATCACATTTCAATATATCAAACAAAACACGGACGAAACAATAATGGCTTAGTCTGTTTTTGCTGCGTGAAAAATTTCAAAGCAACAACAATTTCGTGTATACGAGACGCGGAAGCAAAAATCGCATCACAGCTCGTGACGTCACACATGACCACGCGAGAGTGAAAACGAGAAGTATTAAGTATGGGAAGACGTCGGTATAAACCAATGGCTTCTGTTATCAATTATAGGCATTTAACAATATTTGTGGAGATTTCGTAGTTTATTTTGTTCAGGTTAGGTTTCAACTGTTTTATGTATATAGCTTCAAGAATTTTTAGTTTTTGTTTATTGTTTTCATGTTTAAACATACTTGTGTTTTCAATAAGGATTTTCCGGAATATATAAGAAATGCGTATAATTCGGCAGCATATTTTGATTGACAGGTTTCGTTAAATAATTTATACATGTTCTGTCTACTTATTATCGATAGGAGCCTTTCATATTCACGGAAAAGCTTTATCTTGTGTGGTTATTAAAAGACGAGAGGAAAACGCCATGCTGGTTCATTTTGTATTTATTCTCCGAGTTCTTTCGACATAGCATAATGTCATCATCAAGGTATTGTCAATTTCAGGGTAAGCATTGTAGTGTTCATGGTTGTGAAAAACAAAATTGCTGTGATCATCTGAAAATTAACTTTCTTATATGTAGAGTCAGGAACGCTGTGTCATAGCGTGGATAAATAAATACAATCTTGACCACTGCACAACCTAAAAGCGATGATTTGGTGTAGTGTTTGAGGGGCTGGTGCCATTGATCCTTACTTCTTGAAGACCATAACTGTAACTCCGAGCTTTACCTCGAGATGATGAACAAATTCTTTGTGCCTGACTTATGACGAAAATGTATTCGCATCTGACGTTTGCCATTTCAGCAGGATGGGGCGAAACCCCATGCAGTCAGACCATCAATGGCGTTCTTCACCCTCTTAGGTGACCGCCTTATTTCCAGGTTTGCTTCACACTTCAGTGTCCTGATAAGCGTCTTATGTAAGAGATCCTGAGTGATGAAGCAATTCGAATCTTCGAAAAGTTTCCTGAATTGATAAACGGTTTCAGCGGTCATGCACTGACACAGCGTTACTCACTCCATTTGTAAGAAATTTAACTTTCAGATAACACAACAATTTGTCTTTGACAATAATGAATATTACAATATTTATTTTGTAATAAACAATACCCTGATGATGATATTCATATGTCGAAAGTACTTGGGAATAAAAGAATTATGTAACAGCACAGCGATTTTCTATCGTCCTTCAATAATGACATCAAAAAGCTTATCCGCAAGTATAAAGAGATATTATCGAAAATAAGTAGACAAAATATGTCTAAACTATTCAACGAAACATGTGTGTGTATATATATATATATATATATATATATAAATATATGTGTGTGTCTGTGTGTGTGTGTGTGAAAAGTGTATATATATATATATATATATATATATATATATATATATATATATATATAATTATTATTAGTTTGTGACCCTGGGTTTCACACTTTTGCTATCGTCAAACTGATTATTTTTTTTTTTTAATTTTGGCTTTAACCAAGCAAATAACCAGCTTTAAAATAATAACAAATAAACTTTTAAAAACTTAAAATAATAGCAATTTTTACCTATCATAATTTTACACAGACCCCACCACGCGTACATACGTGAATGGGAGGAAATATTATTCAGCGAAAAAATAGAAAAATGCTCTGATTGCTGACATGTATACATTCACGAGACATTCACGAGAAATTTTCGCTACACTTCCAATCTTTGAATTTCAACATACAAATGGGTATGTATATAGACAGCAGCACCCATATACATACATGTCAAATCCCATACTGTCCACATATGTTTATGTCTGTATGAGCCCCGGCGGACGAGCGAGTGTGTATGTGTGCCTGCGTACCTCATCGGGTGTACGGACATGCATCTATGTTTGCGTTAGCATGAGTGACATCACGACAACGATTGCCCTTCCCCCCACTTCCATAATAACACCAATACACGCAATCTACATAAACCCAAAATGTTTAATAAATTAATCAGTTTGTCTTTCTAACGATCGCAAAAGCGTGAAACCCAGGGTCACAAACTCACACCAATCCAACCAAATATATATATATATATATATATATATATATATATATATATATATATATATATTAATTTGTTTTGCTTAAATTCTTAAAGTATTTATTAAGTTGTTTACTTTTTTAGTTTCCACTCTGACTGTCATTAATGTATATATTAAAAGTAGAAAGAGTTTGAATATATTTTTGACCAAATTGGGTACTGCATGTTAATTTATATAAAATATAGATATATACCAGTCAGTTATGTGCCATGCGTGATACATTCTTAGGCGATCATGTATCTTTTAATACATGATTGACGAGGCAGATTTTTTTCCCGCAGTAGGTTGCCATTTCTTTCTGCGGTAGACCAGCTGCCATCCAAGGTTATAGAAACCGGTCTGTCCTGTTATTTATTCATAGCTTGGGGAAGAAGAAGATGATTCATACCTTTCCCAACGGTATAAGCACGTATGTGAATGTAATGGATTCGACTGGAATTCGAACTCGGCTCCAATTCCAAACGGATCCATTGCATTCACTTACGTGCTAATACCCTTGGGAAAGATATGAATCCTCTTCTTCTTCCCCAACCTATGGATAAATAGCAGGACAGATTGGGTTCTATAGACTTGGATGGCAATTGGTCCGCCGCGGAAAGAAATGGCAACCGACTGAGGAAAAAAAATATGCCTCGTCAGTCATGTGTCGAAAGGATACATGATCGCCTACGCGTGTATCCCGCTAAACTTTCTTTAGGTTATAGAAGTTTTGAGACTATTGCGTATTTTATATACTCTATAATATAATGTGTTTTATTTTATCTCTCTCTCTCTCTCTCTATATATATATATATATATATATATATATATATATATATATATATATTTTTCTAAAATTTGATAAATTATTTATGGAGAATCTCATGGATAATTATATATTAAAACACATACACACACACACATATATATATGTATATATATATATATTTCTATATATATCGCACTATATATATATATATATATATATATATATATATATATATTTTTATTTGCATTGATGTGAGTTTGTGACCCTGGGTTTCACGCTTTTGCAATCGTCAGACAAAGTGACGATCGCAAAATCGTAAAATCCAGGGTCATAAAATTCACATCAATCCAACCAAATATGTTAGCTCTATCTCTGATATTGAGCGCTTTCTAATAAGTACCATGCATATAATATATAAATAATAATATATATATAATATATATATATACATATATATATATGTATACACACACACAATTTTCATATATATATATATTTATATATATAATTTTATTTTAGAATAGATCTTTTTACGTTAAATTTGAAATGTTTTACTAAGTTCTGAATATTTTTTAGAATGTTCTTAACCAACCACTATTTTTAATATAAATTATATATTTTTTTAAATTGATTACATATGTGTTGGAATATTGACCGATGAAAAACCCAGAAAGAATTTTGGATTTTACACTAAAAATCTTTTTTCAACTCTCATTGACTCCCCAGTCCTTTGATTTACCCTTTCCTTTCCATAATCTTATTCTCAACTGCCATTTTATGTGACAATTTATATCCACAATCCGTATGTTAAATTAGATCACAACGGGTCCTAATGTCGGTTAATACAACTGAGACGAACTCTTTTGGTCTCACTGTCAATTTAATTATTCTCTCTTTCATTCCTCTCTCTATATACACACCATCTGCTTTCGCCCCTCCTCTTATACGATCATAAATTTACATATTTCTTTCCCCTACTCTCTCAATATGAGATCAGTATATATTTAAAGAAAATCTATTCTTAAGCTTTAAACCTGGAGGGATTTTTTTCCATTTACATTTGGTTTACAGGTCTGGAGAATTTAGGCCATTTTTACCGACTTCAACGAAATAAATATCACCTCATGGTGTTTTAAGTGTTTGTTTTTTCATTAAATAATAATTATTGCTCACATAGAGCTCTCACTGGATCTATATCAAACGGATTACAAATATTTTTGTTTTATATATATATATATATATATATATATATATATATATATATATATATATATATATATATATGAAGAAATATAGTCTTAAGGTGTGCTATATTTATGGGATAAAGGGCTCAATATCAGAGATAGAGCGTGTGTAAATATAAAAGTGAACATTGAAGTCAACACTTAGAGGCGACAGGGTGTTTTTATGGTAGACGCAATCGTCAGGCCACTCGCATGAAACAGCCTGTCGCCTCTAAGTTGACTTTAATATATATATATATATATATATATATATATATATATGTGTGTGTGTGTGTGTGTGTGTGTGTGTGTGTGTGTGTGTGTGTGTGTGTATTTAGGCAGCAATCCCTTTTTCATGCACACCTCATTGAATACGACAGACAAGGTGCTTTTATTTAGTTTTTATATACAATTTCTCATGTGATCTAATAATTTATTTTCTTTTCGGCTGATAAATTATATAAAAACTGTCCGAATGTTCTTTTTATTCGAGCGCTTTCGAATATATATTTAGCCATTTTCAAGATTGAAATATATTAACTGCTAACAAGAAATAGTTTGTTGTATGTATGTATTTATATAGTGTTTTTATTTTCAAAACACGATCAAGAGATTGTGTCCATGGTCATAGTTGATTTTATTAAGTGTTGTTTTTTTTGTTTGTATTAATAAGGCTTCCATTATTTTTAGCCTTTTTTTTTCATGTAGATGATGCTATTATATTAGTGTTGTTAACAAGTATGTTACGAATAGGGTACGGTAGGTTTCCATGAATATTTATATTTATATATTATGTGCACGAGAACAATGTTTCTTTTTAAATATAATCGACGATCTACTTCTGAAACGAATTGGTATAACATTGAATGTTTAGGTAGATAGAGAGATAGATAGATAGATAGACAGAGAGAAAGAGAGAGATTATTCATGTCAGTTACTTTGAAATACTTCACTTCATTGAATTTGTGAACCCGAGCAATCGTATATTGCCTTTCAGTAATTTCTAATTTCTTTCCACAAACACGTGATCTCGCATTTCAATTAGCAGAGGATAATGTGAATTCTGTCACGGCAAAACGATTGGGTGAAAATGGAAGACCTTAAAATACAAAGTGGAAGACCATATAATACAAAATGACCTTAAAATACAAACAAAATCGTGTGGGATAACAACTTTCTTAGGGGGTTTTAGTAAAGAATTTGTTAAAAGTTTGATTGTTATATTTTATTTCCATTATATGCACGTCATACCTCAAATAAAGTGCACACAACTCCGATATTATTGCTAAGAATAAATATCGTTCCTTAGCTGGCACGTTTTCTTTTCACTAACCATTTCTATTGTACTTTTGAGGTTTAAAATCAGATTTTGTACGCGTCTCTATGATCAGAGCAAGCGCGCATGCTCAAATCCTTCATTATTCAAATGATAGATAACTATATATTTATATCACACATTATGAAATTGACAAAGTCCGACAATTATTTTAAGACATTTTTATGTTTATACATTCTTTTTATAGATACGAATATTTAAGTAAATGATCTGTTTCATAATAAACAGTATTAAACAACATTTACCAGCCTGAATGTCCGAGAAATCGTCATAGAAAATATTCGTCCTCCGACAGGAATCGAACTTGTATCCTATACGGAACCGTCATATAATCTGACGTGCCTTAACCGATTGTCCATTTCATAATGTGTGACGTCATTTGTTTACATTTGGATACGCATTGAGCAGATACGAATGTACGTGAGAGAATCATGAAAGATTGTAGTTTAAAAGCAGTAAAATCGACTTTGCGAGCCCAACGATCCTCTGTGGCCCAATCAGTTAAGACACTTCAAGCTATATGATGGTTCCGTATAGGTTACAGGTTCGGTTCCTGTCGGAGGACGAATATTCTCTATGAAAATTTCTCGGTCATTCAGGCCGGTAAATGTTCTTTAACGACAATAATCCACTTTCTCTTACCACTTGTTCCCCCTCATTTCTCTGTATCCTTTCCTCAAACACGCCTCTTTACTTTTGTTCTTAATTCTCTGTAACCCGTTGCGTGCTAGTGGCACTCCTGCCTTAATTGGGGTCAATTGGCTTAAAAAAAGTTATAATGGATTCTCTCTCTCTCACACACACACACACACACACACACATATATATATATATATATATATATATATATATATATATATAAAAAATGAAATTGATTGTAACCCACCGGTATCAGTTAAATTTTCAGAACATAATTATTTGAATAATGCAGCAGGTGAAATTTAGCTCAAATCTGCTTCTCGGGTTTCATTTCAATTGACTAATTGTCAATCTACTTTTATTATTTCCAACTATTGTTCTCATCTTGGTTGATATAGCTGTTATTATAGACACCACGTTTCGACCAAGTACCCTCTGGACATGATCAGGTGTTCATTGATTGAGGCGAGACAGCTGTTGATCATTGTTTCTATAATATGATGAGAACAATACTTAGAAACAATGACAATTATTCATTTCAAGAATGAAATACTAAATTATAAAACATTTACATTATCCAGACTATTGTCCGCATATGTCGCCATGTTTATTACAACGTTTCGAACGTTGTACGCTCCGGCCTTCTTCAGGAGGTTGGGATGTCGAACTGAACCCTTTATTTCACTGGGGTGGGCTGTTCTAGGTCCACGTGCCATGTTTAATGGACGTCTCCAAGTTCTCCACAGCCTTAACCGGGTATTGAACTCACGTCTTTGGGTCGTGTCACTGGATCTAACCAACACCTTTATCCACTGTGCCATGTGTTCTTGAGGACGTCTGTGTATGAATTTCTGGGTATTATAAACGTAATGTCTTCATCAACCATTTTTTTACCAAAGAAGAAGGCCGGAGTGTACAGCGGCCGAAACGTTGTAATAAATATGGCGACAAAGA